>JAJLRB010001905.1:0-53567 GCA_020976825.1 Odocoileus hemionus
TCAGGCTCCGTCAAATTTTGAAGCAGTGAGCTCTGCGTGCCTCTCGAGGTGTCAGAGGCATGTGAGGCATTCCGTCGAAAGGAGTCGGGGACCTAGGGCTTTCTCTAGGGACTCCACAGGTGGTGCAGACATCCCTTCAGCTTGTGAGATGAAAGACTAGACTGTATTCAAGCCACTGCAAGGAAAGCCGGCCTCCTTTCGAGTCAGGGCTTCTCGGTGTATATGCCCATTGAGGCAGCAATCTCAGGGTCCCTCCCTCATACCTATTGCTGAGAGAAGCCTCCTCTTGAGGGGCTTGTGGAAAGGTGGCCTACGTCTTGAGTCTAAGCCAGGGAATCAGCTCTCATCTCGAGGCAATTTGGGGTACACGGAGCAGTCCTCGAGTTGCTCTGCTGAACTTGGTACTCCTCTAGACTTGGCCCGTTGTTCTCGGGGAACCTCTGGAGTTGCCTAAAGGGAGTCAAGCCTCAGGTCGTGTTTGATGGGGAACGGGGGATGGCTCTGGAGTCAATGCAGGGGAAGCGGGCCTCATCTCGAGTTGATTTGGGGCCCATGGAGCTCCTTCGCGATGCTGGTGTGACCTCAGGGTCCCTCTCTACTTGTGACAGTGTTTTTGCGGACTGTCTCGACATCCATCAAGCAAGTCGAGGCTCCTGACATGTTTCAGGGGGCTCACGGAATTGCTCTGCATGCAGTGCAGGGGAATCGGGCCTCATCTCGCTTGGAGGGGGAAGTCTCATGGTTTTTCTCGAGTTGCGGCGGGGACCTGGGGTACATTCTCGACTTACGGCGGGGATGGCCCTTCAACCCTCGTGTTTGTTCAACGAAGTCAGGACTCCTGTCGAGTTACGAGGGACACCTCAGGAGTCTCTTCGAGGCTTGGCAGGGCAAAAGGGACGCTTCTCGAGGTGAGTCGGGAGACCCAGGGTCCCTTTCCAGTAGCCACAGGGATACTGGGATTCCTGTCAATGTTCAAGAGGAGTCAGGCTCCGTCAAATTTTGAAGCAGTGAGCTCTGCGTGCCTCTCGAGGTGTCAGAGGCATGTGAGGCATTCCGTCGAAAGGAGTCGGGGACCTAGGGCTTTCTCTAGGGACTCCACAGGTGGTGCAGACATCCCTTCAGCTTGTGAGATGAAAGACTAGACTGTATTCAAGCCACTGCAAGGAAACCCGGCCTCCTTTCGAGTCAGGGCTTCTCGGTGTATATGCCCATTGAGGCAGCAATCTCAGGGTCCCTCCCTCATACCTATTGCTGAGAGAAGCCTCCTCTTGAGGGGCTTGTGGAAAGGTGGCCTACGTCTTGAGTCTAAGCCAGGGAATCAGCTCTCATCTCGAGGCAATTTGGGGTACACGGAGCAGTCCTCGAGTTGCTCTGCTGAACTTGGTACTCCTCTAGACTTGGCCCGTTGTTCTCGGGGAACCTCTGGAGTTGCCTAAAGGGAGTCAAGCCTCAGGTCGTGTTTGATGGGGAACGGGGGATGGCTCTGGAGTCAATGCAGGGGAAGCGGGCCTCATCTCGAGTTGATTTGGGGCCCATGGAGCTCCTTCGCGATGCTGGTGTGACCT
The DNA here is from genome assembly GCA_020976825.1 of Odocoileus hemionus. NCBI lineage: Eukaryota > Metazoa > Chordata > Mammalia > Artiodactyla > Cervidae > Odocoileus > Odocoileus hemionus. The sequence continues at coordinate 1,566 of JAJLRB010001905.1, forward strand.
CAGGGTCCCTCTCTACTTGTGACAGTGTTTTTGCGGACTGTCTCGACATCCATCAAGCAAGTCGAGGCTCCTGACATGTTTCAGGGGGCTCACGGAATTGCTCTGCATGCAGTGCAGGGGAATCGGGCCTCATCTCGCTTGGAGGGGGAAGTCTCATGGTTTTTTTTTCTCGAGTTGCGGCGGGGACCTGGGGTACATTCTCGACTTACGGCGGGGATGGCCCTTCAACCCTCGTGTTTGTTCAACGAAGTCAGGACTCCTGTCGAGTTACGAGGGACACCTCAGGAGTCTCTTCGAGGCTTGGCAGGGCAAAAGGGACGCTTCTCGAGGTGAGTCGGGAGACCCAGGGTCCCTTTCCAGTAGCCACAGGGATACTGGGATTCCTGTCAATGTTCAAGAGGAGTCAGGCTCCGTCAAATTTTGAAGCAGTGAGCTCTGCGTGCCTCTCGAGGTGTCAGAGGCATGTGAGGCATTCCGTCGAAAGGAGTCGGGGACCTAGGGCTTTCTCTAGGGACTCCACAGGTGGTGCAGACATCCCTTCAGCTTGTGAGATGAAAGACTAGACTGTATTCAAGCCACTGCAAGGAAACCCGGCCTCCTTTCGAGTCAGGGCTTCTCGGTGTATATGCCCATTGAGGCAGCAATCTCAGGGTCCCTCCCTCATACCTATTGCTGAGAGAAGCCTCCTCTTGAGGGGCTTGTGGAAAGGTGGCCTACGTCTTGAGTCTAAGCCAGGGAATCAGCTCTCATCTCGAGGCAATTTGGGGTACACGGAGCAGTCCTCGAGTTGCTCTGCTGAACTTGGTACTCCTCTAGACTTGGCCCGTTGTTCTCGGGGAACCTCTGGAGTTGCCTAAAGGGAGTCAAGCCTCAGGTCGTGTTTGATGGGGAACGGGGGATGGCTCTGGAGTCAATGCAGGGGAAGCGGGCCTCATCTCGAGTTGATTTGGGGCCCATGGAGCTCCTTCGCGATGCTGGTGTGACCTCAGGGTCCCCCTCTACTTGTGACAGTGTTTTTGCGGACTGTCTCGACATCCATCAAGCAAGTCGAGGCTCCTGACATGTTTCAGGGGGCTCACGGAATTGCTCTGCATGCAGTGCAGGGGAATCGGGCCTCATCTCGCTTGGAGGGGGAAGTCTCATGGTTTTTCTCGAGTTGCGGGCGGGGACCTGGGGTACATTCTCGACTTACGGCGGGGATGGCCCTTCAACCCTCGTGTTTGTTCAACGAAGTCAGGACTCCTGTCGAGTTACGAGGGACACCTCAGGAGTCTCTTCGAGGCTTGGCAGGGCAAAAGGAACGCTTCTCGAGGTGAGTCGGGAGACCCAGGGTCCCTTTCCAGTAGCCACAGGGATACTGGGATTCCTGTCAATGTTCAAGAGGAGTCAGGCTCCGTCAAATTTTGAAGCAGTGAGCTCTGCGTGCCTCTCGAGGTGTCAGAGGCATGTGAGGCATTCCGTCGAAAGGAGTCGGGGACCTAGGGCTTTCTCTAGGGACTCCACATGTGGTGCAGACATCCCTTCAGCTTGTGAGATGAAAGACTAGACTGTATTCAAGCCACTGCAAGGAAAGCCGGCCTCCTTTCGAGTCAGGGCTTCTCGGTGTATATGCCCATTGAGGCAGCAATCTCAGGGTCCCTCCCTCATACCTATTGCTGAGAGAAGCCTCCTCTTGAGGGGCTTGTGGAAAGGTGCCTACGTCTTGAGTCTAAGCCAGGGAATCAGCTCTCATCTCGAGGCAATTTGGGGTACACGGAGCAGTCCTCGAGTTGCTCTGCTGAACTTGGTACTCCTCTAGACTTGGCCCGTTGTTCTCGGGGAACCTCTGGAGTTGCCTAAAGGGAGTCAAGCCTCAGGTCGTGTTTGATGGGGAACGGGGGATGGCTCTGGAGTCAATGCAGGGGAAGCGGGCCTCATCTCGAGTTGATTTGGGGCCCATGGAGCTCCTTCGCGATGCTGGTGTGACCTCAGGGTCCCCTCTCTACTTGTGACAGTGTTTTTGCGGACTGTCTCGACATCCATCAAGCAAGTCGAGGCTCCTGACATGTTTCAGGGGGCTCACGGAATTGCTCTGCATGCAGTGCAGGGGAATCGGGCCTCATCTCGCTTGGAGGGGGAAGTCTCATGGTTTTTCTCGAGTTGCGGCGGGGACCTGGGGTACATTCTCGACTTACGGCGGGGATGGCCCTTCAAACCCTCGTGTTTGTTCAACGAAGTCAGGACTCCTGTCGAGTTACGAGGGACACCTCAGGAGTCTCTTCGAGGCTTGGCAGGGCAAAAGGGACGCTTCTCGAGGTGAGTCGGGAGACCCAGGGTCCCTTTCCAGTAGCCACAGGGATACTGGGATTCCTGTCAATGTTCAAGAGGAGTCAGGCTCCGTCAAATTTTGAAGCAGTGAGCTCTGCGTGCCTCTCGAGGTGTCAGAGGCATGTGAGGCATTCCGTCGAAAGGAGTCGGGGGACCTAGGGCTTTCTCTAGGGACTCCACAGGTGGTGCAGACATCCCTTCACCTTGTGAGATGAAAGACTAGACTGTATTCAAGCCACTGCAAGGAAAGCCGGCCTCCTTTCGAGTCAGGGCTTCTCGGTGTATATGCCCATTGAGGCAGCAATCTCAGGGTCCCTCCCTCATACCTATTGCTGAGAGAAGCCTCCTCTTGAGGGGCTTGTGGAAAGGTGGCCTACGTCTTGAGTCTAAGCCAGGGAATCAGCTCTCATCTCGAGGCAATTTGGGGTACACGGAGCAGTCCTCGAGTTGCTCTGCTGAACTTGGTACTCCTCTAGACTTGGCCCGTTGTTTCTCGGGGAACCTCTGGAGTTGCCTAAAGGGAGTCAAGCCTCAGGTCGTGTTTGATGGGGAACGGGGGATGGCTCTGGAGTCAATGCAGGGGAAGCGGGCCTCATCTCGAGTTGATTTGGGGCCCATGGAGCTCCTTCGCGATGCTGGTGTGACCTCAGGGTCCCTCTCTACTACTTGTGACAGTGTTTTTGCGGACTGTCTCGACATCCATCAAGCAAGTCGAGGCTCCTGACATGTTTCAGGGGGCTCACGGAATTGCTCTGCATGCAGTGCAGGGGAATCGGGCCTCATCTCGCTTGGAGGGGGAAGTCTCATGGTTTTTCTCGAGTTGCGGCGGGGACCTGGGGTACATTCTCGACTTACGGCGGGGATGGCCCTTCAACCCTCGTGTTTGTTCAACGAAGTCAGGACTCCTGTCGAGTTACGAGGGACACCTCAGGAGTCTCTTCGAGGCTTGGCAGGGCAAAAGGGACGCTTCTCGAGGTGAGTCGGGAGACCCAGGGTCCCTTTCCAGTAGCCACAGGGATACTGGGATTCCTGTCAATGTTCAAGAGGAGTCAGGCTCCGTCAAATTTTGAAGCAGTGAGCTCTGCGTGCCTCTCGAGGTGTCAGAGGCATGTGAGGCATTCCGTCGAAAGGAGTCGGGGACCTAGGGCTTTCTCTAGGGACTCCACAGGTGGTGCAGACATCCCTTCACCTTGTGAGATGAAAGACTAGACTGTATTCAAGCCACTGCAAGGAAACCCGGCCTCCTTTCGAGTCAGGGCTTCTCGGTGTATATGCCCATTGAGGCAGCAATCTCAGGGTCCCTCCCTCATACCTATTGCTGAGAGAAGCCTCCTCTTGAGGGGCTTGTGGAAAGGTGGCCTACGTCTTGAGTCTAAGCCAGGGAATCAGCTCTCATCTCGAGGCAATTTGGGGTACACGGAGCAGTCCTCGAGTTGCTCTGCTGAACTTGGTACTCCTCTAGACTTGGCCCGTTGTTCTCGGGGAACCTCTGGAGTTGCCTAAAGGGAGTCAAGCCTCAGGTCGTGTTTGATGGGGAACGGGGGATGGCTCTGGAGTCAATGCAGGGGAAGCGGGCCTCATCTCGAGTTGATTTGGGGCCCATGGAGCTCCTTCGCGATGCTGGTGTGACCTCAGGGTCCCTCTCTACTTGTGACAGTGTTTTTTTGCGGACTGTCTCGACATCCATCAAGCAAGTCGAGGCTCCTGACATGTTTCAGGGGGCTCACGGAATTGCTCTGCATGCAGTGCAGGGGAATCGGGCCTCATCTCGCTTGGAGGGGGAAGTCTCATGGTTTTTCTCGAGTTGCGGCGGGGACCTGGGGTACATTCTCGACTTACGGCGGGGATGGCCCTTCAACCCTCGTGTTTGTTCAACGAAGTCAGGACTCCTGTCGAGTTACGAGGGACACCTCAGGAGTCTCTTCGAGGCTTGGCAGGGCAAAAGGAACGCTTCTCGAGGTGAGTCGGGAGACCCAGGGTCCCTTTCCAGTAGCCACAGGGATACTGGGATTCCTGTCAATGTTCAAGAGGAGTCAGGCTCCGTCAAATTTTGAAGCAGTGAGCTCTGCGTGCCTCTCGAGGTGTCAGAGGCATGTGAGGCATTCCGTCGAAAGGAGTCGGGGACCTAGGGCTTTCTCTAGGGACTCCACAGGTGGTGCAGACATCCCTTCAGCTTGTGAGATGAAAGACTAGACTGTATTCAAGCCACTGCAAGGAAACCCGGCCTCCTTTCGAGTCAGGGCTTCTCGGTGTATATGCCCATTGAGGCAGCAATCTCAGGGTCCCTCCCTCATACCTATTGCTGAGAGAAGCCTCCTCTTGAGGGGCTTGTGGAAAGGTGGCCTACGTCTTGAGTCTAAGCCAGGGAATCAGCTCTCATCTCGAGGCAATTTGGGGTACACGGAGCAGTCCTCGAGTTGCTCTGCTGAACTTGGTACTCCTCTAGACTTGGCCCGTTGTTCTCGGGGAACCTCTGGAGTTGCCTAAAGGGAGTCAAGCCTCAGGTCGTGTTTGATGGGGAACGGGGGATGGCTCTGGAGTCAATGCAGGGGAAGCGGGCCTCATCTCGAGTTGATTTGGGGCCCATGGAGCTCCTTCGCGATGCTGGTGTGACCTCAGGGTCCCTCTCTACTTGTGACAGTGTTTTTGCGGACTGTCTCGACATCCATCAAGCAAGTCGAGGCTCCTGACATGTTTCAGGGGGCTCACGGAATTGCTCTGCATGCAGTGCAGGGGAATCGGGCCTCATCTCGCTTGGAGGGGGAAGTCTCATGGTTTTTCTCGAGTTGCGGCGGGGACCTGGGGTACATTCTCGACTTACGGCGGGGATGGCCCTTCAACCCTCGTGTTGGTTCAACGAAGTCAGGACTCCTGTCGAGTTACGAGGGACACCTCAGGAGTCTCTTCGAGGCTTGGCAGGGCAAAAGGAACGCTTCTCGAGGTGAGTCGGGAGACCCAGGGTCCCTTTCCAGTAGCCACAGGGATACTGGGATTCCTGTCAATGTTCAAGAGGAGTCAGGCTCCGTCAAATTTTGAAGCAGTGAGCTCTGCGTGCCTCTCGAGGTGTCAGAGGCATGTGAGGCATTCCGTCGAAAGGAGTCGGGGACCTAGGGCTTTCTCTAGGGACTCCACAGTGTGCAGACATCCCTTCCACATTTCACATAAAACTAGACTGTGTTCAACCAATCAAGAAAGCCCCCCTTTCATCAGGCTTCTCGGTGTATATGCCCATTGAGGCCAGCTATCTCAGGGTCCGCCCCTCATTCCTATAGCTTAGAGAAGCCTTCTCTTGAGGTGGCTTTGGAAAGGTGGGCCTTACGTATTGATCTAAGCCACCGGAATCAGCTCTCATCTCGAGGCAATTGAGGTACACGGACATCCTCGAGTTTGCCTCTCTGAACGTGGTACTCCTCGAGACTTGGGCCCGTTGTTCTCGTACCGCTGAGTTGCCTAAAAGCAAGCCTCATGGTCGTTTTATGTGAACGGGATGGCTCTGATCAATGCCAGAAGCGGGCCTCATCCGAGTTATTGGCCCATGGAGCTCCTTCGCGATGCGGTGTGACCTCAGGGTCCCTCTCTACTTGGGACAGTGTTTGGGCGACTGTCTCACATACATCAAGCAAGCAGTTTCCGTGTCATGGTTTCAGGTTCACGAATTGCGCTCATTGCAGTACAAAGCGGCCCTTCATCTTGCTTGAGGAAGTCCTCATGGGTTTTTTCCTGTCGCAGTTGCCGGACACATGGGTACATTCCTCGACTGACCGCGGATGGCCCGTCAACCTCACGTGTTGTTCAAACGAATCAGGACTCCTTCGAGGTTTACGAGGGACTCACTCAGGATCTCTTTTTTTGATCGAGCTTGGCATGGGAAAAAGTGAACGATTCTCGATCGAGTGAATGTCGGGAGGACCCCAGGCCCCTTTCCAGTTAGCCACAGGAAACTGGGGATTTCCTGTCTGAATGTGTTCAAGATTGGAGTCAGGCTCCGTCAAATTTTTGAGCAGTGACTCTCCTGCACTCTAGATGGTGTCAGAGGCTCATGTAGGTGCCTAATTCGCGTCGAAAGAGTCGGGAACTTAGGGCCTTTTTCTCAGGGGCCTTCACAGGTTTGGTGTAAGTACATCCCGCGTTCGACCCTGGTGGGGGATGAGAGCATTGGAGACGCTGTATTCAAGCCACTTGCAAGGAAACCCGGCCTCGTTCTCGAGTCTGGGTTTCTCGGTTCGTATATTTATTGACCACGTTAGTATGTCAAGCATGTCTCACGGGTCTCCTACCTAATACATATTGCTGACGAGAAGCTCCTCCTCTTTACGGCCGGGCTGTGTAAGAAATGTGGCCCGACGTCGTTGAGTTTCTAAGCCAGGGAATCAGCTTGTCATTATCCGAGGTTATTTTGGGGTTCATGGAGCACGCCCTCGAGTCTGCTCTTCAGAATTGGTACTCCTCTAGAATTGGCCCCGTTGTTCTCGGGGATACTCTGTGGAGTATGGCCTAAAGGGAAGTCAAGCCTCAGGTCGTGTTTGCATGATGGGGAACCGGGGATGGCTCTGTAATGGAATTGCAAGGGGAAGCGGGCCTCATCTCGATTATGATTAGGGGCCCATAGGAGCTCTTCTCCATGATGGCCGGTGTGCCCTTCATTGTCCCTCTTCGACTTTTTGACATGTGTTATTGCGGCGACATGTCTTCAGACATTTCATTCAAAACAAAGTTTCCGATGCTCCTGACATGTTTCAGGGGGCTTCACTCGGAATGCTCTGACTTGCCAACCAGTGCGGGGAATCGGGCCTCATCTCGTTGGGAGGTGGAAGTCTCCTGGTTGTTCTCTCGAGATCGCGAGCGGGTGGACCTAGGATACTTTCTGGACTTACGACGGGATGGGCCCTTTCAACCTCATGTGTATTTGTTCAACGAAGTGATGACTCCACTGTCGCGCTTTTACGAGGACACCTCAGGGAGACGCTTCGACGGCCTTGGACAGGCCAAAAGGGACTCTTCTCGAGGGGTGAACACGGTCGAGGAGAACCAGTGGTCCTTATCCAGTAGCCTCAGGAGTATTACGGGGATTCCTGTCAAATGTTTCATGAGGAGTCAGGCTCCGTCTAATTTAGCATGCAGTGAGATGCTGCGTGTCGCTCGAGTTTTCCAGAGGGCATGACGTGAGGCTTTCTCGACGGAAAGGATTCGGGGACCATAGGTCTTGTCTCTCTAGAGGATACTCAAAAAATGTGGGGACCAACATATCCTCTTCACAGTGTGATTAAAATAGAAACTAGAATGTATTCAAGCCTCTGACATGGAGAACCGGCTCTTCCTTTCTCGGGCAGGGCTTCTCGGTGTATTATGCACATTACAGTGCAGCAATACTTCAGGGTCCTGATCCCTCAGACCTATTGCTGTGGCAGGAAGCCTCCGCTTGTGGGACATGTGGAAAGTTGGCCTACGTCATGAGTCTAAGCCTTGGGAATCCAGCTTTCATCACGAGGTAAATTGGCGGTACACACAGAGCAGTCCTCGAGTTTGCTCTGCTGCAAATCTCATGTACCCCTCTAGACTTGGCCCGTTGTTCTCGGACAAAACCCTCTGGAGTTGCCTAAAGGGAGTCATGCTGTCAGGTCGTGTTATGATGGGGAATGGGGGATTGCTCTGGAGTCTATACAGGGAAGAAGTGGGCTCTCATCTCGTGTTGATTTTGGGGCCCTTGGAGCTCCTTCGCGATTGATGGTGTGACCTCAGGGTCCCTCTCTACTTGTGACAGTGTGTTTATGTGGCTCTGTCTCGATCAGCCATCAAGCAAGTACGAGTATCATGTCATGTTTCAGGGGGCTCACAGATTTGCTTCTACACTCGCACAGTGCAGGGGAATCGTATGCGGACATCATCGCGCTAGGAGGGGGAAGTCTCATGGTTTTTCTCGTGGTTCTGGCGGGGAACCTGGGGTTATATCTCACTACGCACTTTCGGCGGGGATGGCCCGTCAATCCCTCATCTGTGTTCAGCGAAAGTCTAGGACTACTTCCTGTATCGAGTATACATAGGGACTCATCAGGAGTCTGTTCGAGGCTTGGCTCAGGGCAAACAGGGAGTTCTCGTCGAGGTGAGCTCGGAGGACCCAGGGTCCCTTCCCAGTAGCCTACGAGGAGATACTGGAGTACTGTACTCAATGTTCAAGAAGGACTCAAGCCTTCGTACAAATTTTGAAGACAGTCGTGCTCTGACGCTGCCTCGTCTCGGAGGTTGTCAGAGGCATGTGATCATTCCCTCGATAGGGAGTCCGGAGACCTTGGGCTTGCTATAGGGACTCCACAGGTGGTGCAGACATTTCCCTTTAACTTTTTTTTTGCTCTTTGACATAGAAAGACTCGACTGTATCAAGCACCTGCAATATTACCACACCGGCCTCCTTTCGAGTCCAGGGCTTCCTCGGATGTATATTCCCATTGTAGGCTACGCAATCGCAGGGTCCCACATATCAGACCGATTGTCTAGATGCGAGAATCCTCGCTCCTTGAGGGCGCATTGTGAAAGGTGGCCTACGTCCTTGAGTCTTAAGCCACAGGGGGGGAATCAGCTCTCATCGCGAAGGCAATGTTCGGGTACAGAACGCCGCAGCTCAAGTCCTCGAGTTGCTTCGCTGTAACTTGGTACTCGTCTAACTTGGCACGTTGTTCTCCGGGAACCACTGGAGTATGAACTAAAAGGGAGTTCAAGCCTCTCAGGCCGTGTTTGATGGAGATACGGGGGGGTTGCTCTGGAGCATTGCAGGGGAGAAGCGGCCTCAGCTCGAGGTATGATTTGGCCGGCCCCATGGAAACTCCTTCGCTAATGTTTTATTTTTTTAGTATGACGTTCAGGGTCGCTCCTCTACTTTTTTGTGACAGTGTTTTTTGGCGGACTGTATCGACAATCCATCACCAGCAAGTCGAGACTCCTTACATGTTTCAGCGGGGGGTCTCACGGGGAATTGCATCTGTCATGCAGTAGCAGGGAGAATCGGGCTTCATCTCGCTTGGACGGGGGAAGTCTCATTGTTTTTCTCGAGTTGCGGCGGGGACCTGGGGTACATTCTCGATCTTACGGCGGGGATGGCCCTTCAACCCTCGTGTGATTGTTCAACGAATCAGGACTACTGTCGAGTTTACGAGGACACCTCATGAGTCTCTTCGAGCTTGGCAGGGCAAAAGGACGCTTCTCTGATGAGTGAGTCGTGGAGACCCAGGGTCCCTTTCCAGTAGCCACAGGGATACTGGGATTATCTTCAATGTTCAAGAGGAGTCAGCTTCCGTCAAATTTTGAAGCAGTGAGCTCTGCGTTCCTGCCTCTCGATGGTGTCAGAGGCATGTTCAAGAGGCATTCCGTTCGAAAGGATGTCGGCGGGACCTAGGGCTTTCTCTAGTGGACTCCTAGACAGGTGGTGACAGACATCCCTTCACCTCACTTGTGAATGAAAGACTATACTGTATTCTAAGCCACATGGAAAGGATAAAAGCACAGCAGCCTCCTCTTCGATCAGGGCTTCTCGGTACCTGTATATGCCCTTGACGGCAGCAATCTCAGGGTCCCTCCCTCAAGTAACATCCTATTGCTGAGAGAAGCCTCCTCTGTGAGGGGCTTGTGGAAAGGTGGCCTACGTCTTGAGTCTAAGCCCAGGGAAGTTCAGCTCTCATCTCGATGGCAATTTGGGGTACACGGAGCAGTCCTCGATGTTTGCTTCCTGGACTGAACTTGGTACTCCTCTAGACTTGGTTCCCCGTTGTTCTCGGGGAACCTCTGGAGTTGCCTAAAGGGAGTCAAGCCTCAGGTCGTGTTTGATGGGAAACGGGGGCGGGATGGCTCTGGGAGTCAATTGCAGGGGAAGCGGGCCTCATCTCGAGTTGATTTGGGGCCCATGGAGCTCCGTTCGCCGATGCTGGGTCGTGACCTCAGGGTCCCTCTCTACTTGTGACAGTGTTTTTGTGGACTGTCTCGACATCCATCAAGCAAGTCGAGGCTCCTGACATGTTTCAGGGGGCTCACGGAATTGCTCTGCATGCAGTGCAGGGAATTCGGGCCTCATCTCGCTTGGAGGGGGAAGTCTCATGGTTTTTCTCGAGTTGCGGCGGGGACCTGGGGTACATTCTCGACTTACGGCGGGGATGGCCCTTCAACCCTCGTGTTTGTTCAACGAAGTCAGGACTCCTGTCGAGTTACGAGGGACACCTCAGGAGTCTCTTCGAGGCTTGGCAGGGCAAAAGGGAACGCTTTCTCGAGGTGAGTCGGGAGACCCAGGGTCCCTTTCCAGTAGCCACAGGGATACTGGGATTCCTGTCAATGTTCAAGAGGAGTCAGGCTCCGTCAAATTTTGAAGCAGTGAGCTCTGCGTGCCTCTCGAGGTGTCAGAGGCATGTGAGGCATTCCGTCGAAAGGAAGTTTTTTTCGGGGACCTAGGGCTTTCTCTAGGGACTCCACAGGGTGGCTTGCTCAGACATCCCTACAATATTCACCTTGTGAGATGAAAGACTAGACTGTATTCAAGCCACTGCAAGGAAACAGTCCGGCCTCCTTTCGAGTCAGGGCTTCTCGGTGTATAGCCCATTGAGGCAGCTCAATCTCAGGGTCCCTCCCTCATACCTATTGCTGAGAGAAGCCTCCTCTTGAGGGCTTGTGGAAAGGTGGCCTACGTCTTGAGTCTAAGCCAGGGAATCAGCTCTCATCTCCCCGAGGCAATTTGGGGTACACGGAGCAGTCCTCGAGTTGCTCTGCTGAACTTGGTACTCCTCTAGACTTGGCCCGTTTGTTCTCGGGGAACCTCTGGAGTTGCCTAAAGGGAGTCAAGCCTCAGGTCGTTTTTGATGGGGAACGGGGGATGGCTCTGGAGTCAATGCAGGGGAAGCGGGCCTCATCTCGAGTTGATTTGGGGCCCATGGAGCTCCTTCGCGATGCTGGTGTGACCTCAGGGTCCCTCTCTACTTGTGACAGTGTTTTTGCGGACTGTCTCGACATCCATCAAGCAAGTCGAGGCTCCTGACATGTTTCAGGGGGCTCACGGAATTGCTCTGCATGCAGTGCAGGGGAATCGGGCCTCAACTCGCTTGGAGGGGGAAGTCTCATGGTTTTTCTCGAGTTGCGGCGGGGACCTGGGGTACATTCTCGACTTACGGCGGGGATGGCCCTTCAACCCTCGTGTTTGTTTCAACGAAGTCAGGTAGACTCCTGTCGAGTTACGAGGGACACCTCAGGAGTCTCCTTCGAGGCTTGGCAGGGCAAAAGGAACGCTTCTCGAGGGTGAGTCGGGAGACCCAGGGTCCCCTTTCCAGTAGCCACAGGGATACTGGGATTCCTGTCAATGTTCAAGAGGAGTTCAGGCTCCGTCAAATTTTGAAGCAGTGAGCTCTGCGTGCCTCTCGAGGTGTCAGAGCATGTGAGGCATTCCGTCGAAAGGAGTCGGGGACCTAGGCTTTCTCTAGGGACTCCACAGGTGGTGCAGACATCCCTTCACCTTGTGAGATGAAAGACTAGACTGTATTCAAGCCACTGCAAGGAAAGCCGGCCTCCTTTCGAGTCAGGGCTGATACTTCTCGGTGTATATGCCCATTGAGGCAGCAATCTCAGGGTCCCTCCCTCATACCTATTGCTGAGAGAAGCCTCCCTCTTGAGGGGCTTGTGGAAAGGTGGCCTACGTCTTGAGTCTAAGCCAGGGAATCAGCTCTCATCTCGAGGCAATTTGGGGTACACGGAGCAGTCCTCGAGTTGCTCTGCTGAACTTGGTACTCCTCTAGACTTGGCCGTTGTTCCTCGGGGAACTCTCTGGAGTTGCCTAAAGGGAGTCAAGCCTCAGGTCGTGTTTGATGGGGAACGGGGGATGGCTCTGGAGTCAATGCAGGGGAAGCTGGGCCTCATCTCGAGTTGATTTGGGGCCCATGGAGCTCCTTCGCGATGCTGGTGTGACCTCAGGGTCCCTCTCTACTTGTGACAGTGTTTTTGCTGGACTGTCTCGACATCCATCAAGCAAGTCGAGGCTCCTGACATGTTTTCAGGGGGCTCACGGAATTGCTCTGCATGCAGTGCAGGGGGAATCGGGCCTCATCTCGCTTGGAGGGGGAAGTCTCATGGTTTTTCTCGAGTTGCGGCGGGGACCTGGGGTACATTCTCGACTTACGGCGGGGGGATGGCCCTTCAACCCTCGTGTTTGTTCAACGAAGTCAGGACTCCTGTCGAGTTACGAGGGACACCTCAGGAGTCTCTTCGAGGCTTGGCAGGGCAAAAGGTGACGCTTCTGTCTCGAGGTGAGCATCGGGAGACCCAGGGTCCCTTTCCAGTAGCCACAGGGGATACTGGGATTCCTGTCAATGTTCAAGAGGAGTCAGGCTCCGTCAAATTTTGAAGCAGTGAGCTCTGCGTGCCTCTCGCAAGTGGTGTCAGAGGCATGTGAGGCATTCCGTCGAAAGGAGTCGGGGACCTAGGGCTTTCTCTAGGGACTCCACAGGTGGTGCAGACATCCCTTCAGCTTGTGAGATGAAAAGACTAGACTGTATTCAAGCCACTGCAAGGAAACCCGGCCTCCTTTCGAGTCAGGGCTTCTCGGTGTATATGCCCATTGAGGCAGCAATCTCAGGGTCCCTCCCTCATACCTATTGCTGAGAGAAGCCTCCTCTTGAGGGGCTTGTGGAAAGGTGGCCTACGTCTTGAGTCTAAGCCAGGGAATCAGCTCTCATCTCGAGGCAATTTGGGGTACACGGAGCAGTCCTCGAGTTGCTCTGCTGAACTTGGTACTCCTCTAGACTTGGCCCGTTTGTTCTCTAAGGGTATGATTAAGGGGAACCTCTGGAGTTGCCTAAAGGGAGTCAAGCCTCAGGTCGTGTTTGATGGGAACGGGGGATGGCTCTGGAGTCAATGCAGGGGAAGCGGGCCTCATCTCGAGTTGATTTGGGGCCCATGGAGCTCCTTCGCGATGCTGGTGTGACCTCAGGGTCCCTCTCTACTTGTGACAGTGTTTTTGCGGACTGTCTCGACATCCATCAAGCAAGTCGAGGCTCCTGACATGTTTCAGGGGGCTCACGGAATTGCTCTGCTCATGCATGCAGTGCAGGGGAATCGGGCCTCATCTCGCTTGGAGGGGGAAGTCTCATGGTTTTTCTCGAGTGCGGGCGGCGGGGACCTGGGGTACATTTCTCGACTTACGGCGGGGATGGCCCTTCAACCCTCGTGTTTGTTCAACGAAGTCAGGACTCCTGTCGAGTTACGAGGGACACCTCAGGAGTCTCTTCGAGGCTTGGCAGGGCAAAAGGGACGCTTCTCGAGGTGAGTCGGGAGACCCAGGGTCCCTTTCCAGTAGCCACAGGGATACTGGGATTCCTGTCAATGTTCAAGAGGAGTCAGGCTCCGTCAAATTTTGAAGCAGTGAGCTCTGCGTGCCTCTCGAGGTGTCAGAGGCATGTGAGGCATTCCGTCGAAAGGAGTCGGGGACCTAGGGCTTTCTCTAGGGACTCCACAGGTGGTGCAGACATCCCTTCACCTTGTGAGATGAAAGACTAGACTGTATTCAAGCCACTGCAAGGAAACCCGGCCTCCTTTCGAGTCAGGGCTTCTCGGTGTATATGCCCATTGAGGCAGCAATCTCAGGGTCCCTCCCTCATACCTATTGCTGAGAGAAGCCTCCTCTTGAGGGCTTGTGGAAAGGTGGCCTACGTCTTGAGTCTAAGCCAGGGAATCAGCTCTCATCTCGAGGCAATTTGGGGTACACGGAGCAGTCCTCGAGTTGCTCTGCTGAACTTGGTACTCCTCTAGACTTGGCCCGTTGTTCTCGGGGAACCTCTGGAGTTGCCTAAAGGGAGTCAAGCCTCAGGTCGTGTTTGATGGGGAACGGGGGATGGCTCTGGAGTCAATGCAGGGGAAGCGGGCCTCATCTCGAGTTGATTTGGGGCCCATGGAGCTCCTTCGCGATGCTGGTGTGACCTCAGGGTCCCTCTCTACTTGTGACACAGTGTTTTTGCGGACTGTCTCGACATCCATCAAGCAAGTCGAGGCTCCTGACATGTTTTCATGGGGGGCTCACGGAATTGCTCTGCATGCAGTGCAGGGGAATCGGGCCTCATCTCGCTTGGAGGGGGGGAAGTCTCATGGTTTTTCTCGAGTTGCGGCGGGGACCTGGGGTACATTCTCGACTTACGGCGGGGATGAAATGCCCTTCACCCTCGTGTTTGTTCAACGAAGTCAGGACTCCTGTCGAGTTACGAGGGACACCTCAGGAGTCTCTTCGAGGCTTGGCAGGGCAAAAGGAACGCTTCTCGAGGTGAGTCGGGAGACCCAGGGTCCCTTTCCAGTAGCCACAGGGATACTGGGATTCCTGTCAATGTTCAAGAGGAGTCAGGCTCCGTCAAATTTTGAAGCAGTGAGCTCTGCGTGCCTCTCGAGGTGTCAGAGGCATGTGAGGCATTCCGTCGAAAGGAGTCGGGGACCTAGGGCTTTCTCTAGGGACTCCACAGGTGGTGCAGACATCCCTTCACCTTGTGAGATGAAAGACTAGACTGTATTCAAGCCACTGCAAGGAAAGCCGGCCTCCTTTCGAGTCAGGGCTTCTCGGTGTATATGCCCATTGAGGCAGCAATCTCAGGGTCCCTCCCTCATACCTATTGCTGAGAGAAGCCTCCTCTTGAGGGGCTTGTGGAAAGGTGGCCTACGTCTTGAGTCTAAGCCAGGGAATCAGCTCTCATCTCGAGGCAATTTGGGGTACACGGAGCAGTCCTCGAGTTGCTCTGCTGAACTTGGTACTCCTCTAGACTTGGCCCGTTGTTCTCGGGGAACCTCTGGAGTTGCCTAAAGGGAGTCAAGCCTCAGGTCGTGTTTGATGGGAACGGGGGATGGCTCTGGAGTCAATGCAGGGGAAGCGGGCCTCATCTCGAGTTGATTTGGGGCCCATGGAGCTCCTTCGCGATGCTGGTGTGACCTCAGGGTCCCTCTCTACTTGTGACAGTGTTTTTGCGGACTGTCTCGACATCCATCAAGCAAGTCGAGGGCTCCTGACATGTTTCAGGGGGCTCACGGAATTGCTCTGCATGCAGTGCAGGGGAATCGGGCCTCATCTCGCTTGGAGGGGGAAGTCTCATGGTTTTTTCTCGAGTTGCGGCGGGGACCTGGGGTACATTCTCGACTTACGGCGGGGATGGCCCTTCAACCCTCGTGTTTGTTCAACGAAGTCAGGACTCCTGTCGAGTTACGAGGGACACCTCAGGAGTCTCTTCGAGGCTTGGCAGGGCAAAAGGGACGCTTCTCGAGGTGAGTCGGGAGACCCAGGGTCCCTTTCCAGTAGCCACAGGGATACTGGGATTCCTGTCAATGTTCAAGAGGAGTCAGGCTCCGTCAAATTTTGAAGCAGTGAGCTCTGCGTGCCTCTCGAGGTGTCAGAGGCATGTGAGGCATTCCGTCGAAAGGAGTCGGGGACCTAGGGCTTTCTCTAGGGACTCCACAGGTGGTGCAGACATCCCTTCAGCTTGTGAGATGAAAGACTAGACTGTATTCAAGCCACTGCAAGGAAAGCCGGCCTCCTTTCGAGTCAGGGCTTCTCGGTGTATATGCCCATTGAGGCAGCAATCTCAGGGTCCCTCCCTCATACCTATTGCTGAGAGAAGCCTCCTCTTGAGGGGCTTGTGGAAAGGTGGCCTACGTCTTGAGTCTAAGCCAGGGAATCAGCTCTCATCTCGAGGCAATTTGGGGTACACGGAGCAGTCCTCGAGTTGCTCTGCTGAACTTGGTACTCCTCTAGACTTGGCCCGTTGTTCTCGGGGAACCTCTGGAGTTGCCTAAAGGGAGTCAAGCCTCAGGTCGTGTTTGATGGGGAACGGGGGATGGCTCTGGAGTCAATGCAGGGGAAGCGGGCCTCATCTCGAGTTGATTTGGGGCCCATGGAGCTCCTTCGCGATGCTGGTGTGACCTCAGGGTCCCTCTCTACTTGTGACAGTGTTTTTGCGGACTGTCTCGACATCCATCAAGCAAGTCGAGGCTCCTGACATGTTTCAGGGGGCTCACGGAATTGCTCTGCATGCAGTGCAGGGAATCGGCCTCATCTCGCTTGGAGGGGGAAGTCTCATGGTTTTTCTCGAGTTTCGGCGGGGACCTGGGGTACATTCTCGACTTACGGCGGGGATGGCCCTTCAACCCTCGTGTTGGTTCAACGAAGTCAGGACTCCTGTCGAGTTACGAGGGACACCTCAGGAGTCTCTTCGAGGCTTGGCAGGGCAAAAGGAACGCTTCTCGAGGTGAGTCGGGAGACCCAGGGTCCCTTTCCAGTAGCCACAGGGATACTGGGATTCCTGTCAATGTTCAAGAGGAGTCAGGCTCCGTCAAATTTTGAAGCAGTGAGCTCTGCGTGCCTCTCGAGGTGTCAGAGGCATGTGAGGCATTCCGTCGAAAGGAGTCGGGGACCTAGGGCTTTCTCTAGGGACTCCACAGGTGGTGCAGACATCCCTTCAGCTTGTGAGATGAAAGACTAGACTGTATTCAAGCCACTGCAAGGAAAGCCGGCCTCCTTTCGAGTCAGGGCTTCTCGGTGTATATGCCCATTGAGGCAGCAATCTCAGGGTCCCTCCCTCATACCTATTGCTGAGAGAAGCCTCCTCTTGAGGGGCTTGTGGAAAGGTGGCCTACGTCTTGAGTCTAAGCCAGGGAATCAGCTCTCATCTCGAGGCAATTTGGGGTACACGGAGCAGTCCTCGAGTTGCTCTGCTGAACTTGGTACTCCTCTAGACTTGGCCCGTTGTTCTCGGGGAACCTCTGGAGTTGCCTAAAGGGAGTCAAGCCTCAGGTCGTGTTTGATGGGGAACGGGGGATGGCTCTGGAGTCAATGCAGGGGAAGCGGGCCTCATCTCGAGTTGATTTGGGGCCCATGGAGCTCCTTCGCGATGCTGGTGTGACCTCAGGGTCCCTCTCTACTTGTGACAGTGTTTTTGCGGACTGTCTCGACATCCATCAAGCAAGTCGAGGCTCCTGACATGTTTCAGGGGGCTCACGGAATTGCTCTGCATGCAGTGCAGGGGAATCGGGCCTCATCTCGCTTGGAGGGGGAAGTCTCATGTTTTTTCTCGAGTTGCGGGCGGGGACCTGGGGTACATTCTCGACTTACGGCGGGATGGCCCTTCAACCCTCGTGTTGGTTCAACGAAGTCAGGACTCCTGTCGAGTTACGAGGGACACCTCAGGAGTCTCTTCGAGGCTTGGCAGGGCAAAAGGGACGCTTCTCGAGGTGAGTCGGGAGACCCAGGGTCCCTTTCCAGTAGCCACAGGGATACTGGGATTCCTGTCAATGTTCAAGAGGAGTCAGGCTCCGTCAAATTTTGAAGCAGTGAGCTCTGCGTGCCTCTCGAGGTGTCAGAGGCATGTGAGGCATTCCGTCGAAAGGAGTCGGGGACCTAGGGCTTTCTCTAGGGACTCCACAGGTGGTGCAGACATCCCTTCAGCTTGTGAGATGAAAGACTAGACTGTATTCAAGCCACTGCAAGGAAAGCCGGCCTCCTTTCGAGTCAGGGCTTCTCGGTGTATATGCCCATTGAGGCAGCAATCTCAGGGTCCCTCCCTCATACCTATTGCTGAGAGAAGCCTCCTCTTGAGGGGCTTGTGGAAAGGTGGCCTACGTCTTGAGTCTAAGCCAGGGAATCAGCTCTCATCTCGAGGCAATTTGGGGTACACGGAGCAGTCCTCGAGTTGCTCTGCTGAACTTGGTACTCCTCTAGACTTGGCCCGTTGTTCTCGGGGAACCTCTGGAGTTGCCTAAAGGGAGTCAAGCCTCAGGTCGTGTTTGATGGGGAACGGGGGATGGCTCTGGAGTCAATGCAGGGGAAGCGGGCCTCATCTCGAGTTGATTTGGGGCCCATGGAGCTCCTTCGCGATGCTGGTGTGACCTCAGGGTCCCTCTCTACTTGTGACAGTGTTTTTGCGGACTGTCTCGACATCCATCAAGCAAGTCGAGGCTCCTGACATGTTTCAGGGGGCTCACGGAATTGCTCTGCATGCAGTGCAGGGGAATCGGGCCTCATCTCGCTTGAGGGAGGGGGAAGTCTCATGGTTTTTTCTCGAGTTGCGGCGGGGACCTGGGGTACATTCTCGACTTTACGGCGGGGATGGCCCTTCAACCCTCGTGTTTGGTTCAACGAAGTCAGGACTCCTGTCGAGTTACGAGGGACACCTCAGGAGTCTCTTCGAGGCTTGGCAGGGCAAAAGGAACGCTTCTCGAGGTGAGTCGGGAGACCCAGGGTCCCTTTCCAGTAGCCACAGGGATACTGGGATTCCTGTCAATGTTCAAGAGGAGTCAGGCTCCGTCAAATTTTGAAGCAGTGAGCTCTGCGTGCCTCTCGAGGTGTCAGAGGCATGTGAGGCATTCCGTCGAAAGGAGTCGGGGGACCTAGGGCTTTCTCTAGGGACTCCACAGGTGGTGCAGACATCCCTTCACCTTGTGAGATGAAAGACTAGACTGTATTCAAGCCACTGCAAGGAAACCCGGCCTCCTTTCGAGTCAGGGCTTCTCGGTGTATATGCCCATTGAGGCAGCAATCTCAGGGTCCCTCCCTCATACCTATTGCTGAGAGAAGCCTCCTCTTGAGGGGCTTGTGGAAAGGTGGCCTACGTCTTGAGTCTAAGCCAGGGAATCAGCTCTCATCTCGAGGCAATTTGGGGTACACGGAGCAGTCCTCGAGTTGCTCTGCTGAACTTGGTACTCCTCTAGACTTGGCCCGTTGTTCTCGGGGAACCTCTGGAGTTGCCTAAAGGGAGTCAAGCCTCAGGTCGTGTTTGATGGGGAACGGGGGATGGCTCTGGAGTCAATGCAGGGGGGAAGCGGGCCTCATCTCGAGTTGATTTTGGGCCCATGGAGCTCCTTCGCGATGCTGGTGTGACCTCAGGGTCCCTCTCTACTTGTGACAGTGTTTTTTTTGCGGACTGTCTCGACATCCATCAAGCAAGTCGAGGCTCCTGACATGTTTCAGGGGGCTCACGGAATTGCTCTGCATGCAGTGCAGGGGAATCGGGCCTCATCTCGCTTGGAGGGGGGAAGTCTCATGGTTTTTCTCGAGTTTGCGGCGGGGACCTGGGGTACATTCTCGACTTACGGCGGGGATGGCCCTTCAACCCTCGTGTTGGTTTAACGAAGTCAGGACTCCTGTCGAGTTACGAGGGACACCTCAGGAGTCTCTTCGAGGCTTGGCAGGGCAAAAGGAACGCTTCTCGAGGTGAGTCGGGAGACCCAGGGTCCCTTTCCAGTAGCCACAGGGATACTGGGATTCCTGTCAATGTTCAAGAGGAGTCAGGCTCCGTCAAATTTTGAAGCAGTGAGCTCTGCGTGCCTCTCGAGGTGTCAGAGGCATGTGAGGCATTCCGTCGAAAGGAGTCGGGGACCTAGGGCTTTCTCTAGGGACTCCACAGGTGGTGCAGACATCCCTTCAGCTTGTGAGATGAAAGACTAGACTGTATTCAAGCCACTGCAAGGAAACCCCCGGCCTCCTTTCGAGTCAGGGCTTCTCGGTGTATATGCCCATTGAGGCAGCAATCTCAGGGTCCCTCCCTCATACCTATTGCTGAGAGAAGCCTCCTCTTGAGGGGCTTGTGGAAAGGTGGCCTACGTCTTGAGTCTAAGCCAGGGAATCAGCTCTCATCTCGAGGCAATTTGGGGTACACGGAGCAGTCCCTCCTCGAGTTGCTCTGCTGAACTTGGTACTCCTCTAGACTTGGCCCGTTGTTTTCTCGGGGAACCTCTGGAGTTGCCTAAAGGGAGTCAAGCCTCAGGTCGTGTGTTTGATGGGGAACGGGGGGATGGCTCTGGAGTCAATGCAGGGGAAGCGGGCCTCATCTCGAGTTGATTTGGGGCCCATGGAGCTCCTTCGCGATGCTGGTGTGACCTCAGGGTCCCTCTCTACTTGTGACAGTGTTTTTGCGGACTGTCTCGACATCCATCAAGCAAGTCGAGGCTCCTGACATGTTTCAGGGGGCTCACGGAATTGCTCTGCATGCAGTGCAGGGGAATCGGGCCTCATCTCGCTTGGAGGGGGAAGTCTCATGGGTTTTTCTCGAGTTGCGGCGGGGACCTGGGGTACATTCTCGACTTACGGCGGGGATGGCCCTTCAAAAAACCCCCTCGTGTTGGTTCAACGAAGTCAGGACTCCTGTCGAGTTACGAGGGACACCTCAGGAGTCTCTTCGAGGCTTGGCAGGGCAAAAGGGAACGCTTCTCGAGGTGAGTCGGGAGACCCAGGGTCCCCTTTCCAGTAGCCACAGGGGATACTGGGATTCCTGTCAATGTTCAAGAGGAGTCAGGCTCCGTCAAATTTTGAAGCAGTGAGCTCTGCGTGCCTCTCGAGGTGTCAGAGGCATGTGAGGCATTCCGTCGAAAGGAGTCGGGGACCTAGGGCTTTCTCTAGGGACTCCACAGGTGGTGCAGACATCCCTTCAGCTTGTGAGATGAAAGACTAGACTGTATTCAAGCCACTGCAAGGAAAGCCGGCCTCCTTTCGAGTCAGGGCTTCTCGGTGTATATGCCCATTGAGGCAGCAATCTCAGGGTCCCTCCCTCATACCTATTGCTGAGAGAAGCCTCCTCTTGAGGGGCTTGTGGAAAGGTGGCCTACGTCTTGAGTCTAAGCCAGGGAATCAGCTCTCATCTCGAGGCAATTTGGGGTACACGGAGCAGTCCTCGAGTTGCTCTGCTGAACTTGGTACTCCTCTAGACTTGGCCCGTTGTTCGCGGGGAACCTCTGGAGTTGCCTAAAGGGAGTCAAGCCTCAGGTCGTGTTTGATGGGGAACGGGGGATGGCTCTGGAGTCAATGCAGGGGAAGCGGGCCTCATCTCGAGTTGATTTTGGGCCCATGGAGCTCCTTCGCGATGCTGGTGTGACCTCAGGGTCCCTCTCTACTGTGTGACAGTGTTTTTGCGGACTGTCTCTCGACATCCATCAAGCAAGTCGAGGCTCCTGACATGTTTCAGGGGGCTCACGGAATTGCTCTGCATGCAGTGCAGGGGAATCGGGCCTCATCTCGCTTGGAGGGGGAAGTCTCATGGTTTTTCTCGAGTTGCGGCGGGGACCTGGGGTACATTCTCGACTTACGGCGGGGATGGCCCTTCAACCCTCTTGTTTGTTCAACGAAGTCAGGACTCCTGTCGAGTTACGAGGGACACCTCAGGAGTCTCTTCGAGGCTTGGCAGGGCAAAAGGAACGCTTCTCGAGGTGAGTCGGGAGACCCAGGGTCCCTTTCCAGTAGCCACAGGGATACTGGGATTCCTGTCAATGTTCAAGAGGAGTCAGGCTCCGTCAAATTTTGAAGCAGTGAGCTCTGCGTGCCTCTCGAGGTGTCAGAGGCATGTGAGGCATTCCGTCGAAAGGAGTCGGGGACCTAGGGCTTTCTCTAGGGACTCCACAGGTGGTGCAGACATCCCTTCAGCTTGTGAGATGAAAGACTAGACTGTATTCAAGCCACTGCAAGGAAAGCCGGCCTCCTTTCGAGTCAGGGCTTCTCGGTGTATATGCCCATTGAGGCAGCAATCTCAGGGTCCCTCCCTCATACCTATTGCTGAGAGAAGCCTCCTCTTGAGGGGCTTGTGGAAAGGTGGCCTACGTCTTGAGTCTAAGCCAGGGAATCAGCTCTCATCATCTCGAGGCAATTTGGGGTACACGGAGCAGTCCTCGAGTTGCTCTGCTGAACTTGGTACTCCTCTAGACTTGGCCCGTTGTTCTCGGGGAACCTCTGGAGTTGCCTAAAGGGAGTCAAGCCTCAGGTCGTGTTTGATGGGGAACGGGGGATGGCTCTGGAGTCAATGCAGGGGAAGCGGGCCTCATCTCGAGTTGATTTGGGGCCCATGGAGCTCCTTCGCGATGCTGGTGTGACCTCAGGGTCCCTCTCTACTTGTGACAGTGTTTTTTTTGCGGACTGTCTCGACATCCATCAAGCAAGTCGAGGCTCCTGACATGTTTCAGGGGGCTCACGGAATTGCTCTGCATGCAGTGCAGGGGAATCGGGCCTCATCTCGCTTGGAGGGGAAGTCTCATGGTTTTTCTCGAGTTGCGGCGGGGACCTGGGGTACATTCTCGACTTACGGCGGGGATGGCCCTTCAACCCTCGTGTTTGTTCAACGAAGTCAGGACTCCTGTCGAGTTACGAGGGACACCTCAGGAGTCTCTTCGAGGCTTGGCAGGGCAAAAGGGAACGCTTCTCGAGGTGAGTCGGGAGACCCAGGGTCCCTTTCCAGTAGCCACAGGGATACTGGGATTCCTGTCAATGTTCAAGAGGAGTCAGGCTCCGTCAAATTTTTGAAGCAGTGAGCTCTGCGTGCCTCTCGAGGTGTCAGAGGCATGTGAGGCATTCCGTCGAAAGGAGTCGGGGGACCTAGGGCTTTCTCTAGGGACTCCACAGGTGGTGCAGACATCCCTTCAGCTTGTGAGATGAAAGACTAGACTGTATTCAAGCCACTGCAAGGAAACCCGGCCTCCTTTCGAGTCAGGGCTTCTCGGTGTATATGCCCATTGAGGCAGCAATCTCAGGGTCCCTCCCTCATACCTATTGCTGAGAGAAGCCTCCTCTTGAGGGGCTTGTGGAAAGGTGGCCTACGTCTTGAGTCTAAGCCAGGGAATCAGCTCTCATCTCGAGGCAATTTGGGGTACACGGAGCAGTCCTCGAGTTGCTCTGCTGAACTTGGTACTCCTCTAGACTTGGCCCGTTGTTCTCGGGGAACCTCTGGAGTTGCCTAAAGGGAGTCAAGCCTCAGGTCGTGTTTGATGGGGAACGGGGGGATGGCTCTGGAGTCAATGCAGGGGAAGCGGGCCTCATCTCGAGTTGATTTGGGGCCCATGGAGCTCCTTCGCGATGCTGGTGTGACCTCAGGGTCCCTCTCTACTTGTGACAGTGTTTTTTTGCGGACTGTCTCGACATCCATCAAGCAAGTCGAGGCTCCTGACATGTTTCAGGGGGCTCACGGAATTGCTCTGCATGCAGTGCAGGGGAATCGGGCCTCATCTCGCTTGGAGGGGGAAGTCTCATGGTTTTTTTTCTCGAGTTGCGGCGGGGACCTGGGGTACATTCTCGACTTACGGCGGGGATGGCCCTTCAACCCTCGTGTTTGTTCAACGAAGTCAGGACTCCTGTCGAGTTACGAGGGACACCTCAGGAGTCTCTTCGAGGCTTGGCAGGGGCAAAAGGAACGCTTCTCGAGGTGAGTCGGGGAGACCCAGGGTCCCCTTTCCAGTAGCCACTCAGGGATACTGGGATTCCTGTCAATGTTCAAGAGGAGTCAGGCTCCGTCAAATTTTGAAGCAGTGAGCTCTGCGTGGGCCTCTCGGGGTGTCAGAGGCATGTGAGGCATTCCGTCGAAAGGAGTCGGGGGACCTAGGGCTTTCTCTAGGGACTCCACAGGTGGTGCAGACATCCCTTCAGCTTGTGAGATGAAAGACTAGACTGTATTCAAGCCACTGCAAGGAAAGCCGGCCTCCTTTCGAGTCAGGGCTTCTCGGTGTATATGCCCATTGAGGCAGCAATCTCAGGGTCCCTCCCTCATACCTATTGCTGAGAGAAGCCTCCTCTTGAGGGCTTGTGGAAAGGTGGCCTACGTCTTGAGTCTAAGCCAGGGAATCAGCTCTCATCTCGAGGCAATTTGGGGTACACGGAGCAGTCCTCGAGTTGCTCTGCTGAACTTGGTACTCTCTAGACTTGGCCCGTTGTTCTCGGGAACCTCTGGAGTTGCCTAAAGGGAGTCAAGCCTCAGGTCGTGTTTGATGGGGAACGGGGGGGATGGCTCTGGAGTCAATGCAGGGGAAGCGGGCCTCATCTCGAGTTGATTTGGGGCCCATGAGAGCTCCTTCGCGATGCTGGTGTGACCTCAGGGTCCCTCTCTACTTGTGACAGTGTTTTTGTGGACTGTCTCGACATCCATCAAGCAAGTCGAGGCTCCTGACATGTTTCAGGGGGCTCACGGAATTGCTCTGCATGCAGTGCAGGGGAATCGGGCCTCATCTCGCTTGGAGGGGGAAGTCTCATTGTTTTTCTCGAGTTGCGGCGGGGACCTGGGGTACATTCTCGACTTACGGCGGGGATGGCCCTTCAACCCTCGTGTTTGTTCAACAAAGTCAGGAGTCCTGTCGAGTTACGAGGGACACCTCAGGAGTCTCTTCGAGGCTTGGCAGGGCAAAAGGAACGCTTCTCGAGGTGAGTCGGGAGACCCAGGGTCCCTTTCCAGTAGCCACAGGGATACTGGGATTCCTGTCAATGTTCAAGAGGAGTCAGGCTCCGTCAAATTTTGAAGCAGTGAGCTCTGCGTGCCTCTCGAGGTGTCAGAGGCATGTGAGGCATTCCGTCGAAAGGAGTCGGGGACCTAGGGCTTTCTCTAGGGACTCCACAGGTGGTGCAGACATCCCTTTCAGCTTGTGAGATGAAAGACTAGACTGTATTCAAAGCCCACTGCAAGGAAACCCCCGGCCTCCTTTCGAGTCAGGGCTTCTCGGTGTATATGCCCATTGAGGCAGCAATCTCAGGGTCCCTCCCTCATACCTATTGCTGAGAGAAGCTGGCCTCCTCTTGAGGGGCTTGTGGAAAGGTGGCCTACGTCTTGAGTCTAAGCCAGGGAATCAGCTCTCATCTCGAGGCAATTTGAGGTACACGGAGCAGTCCTCGAGTTGCTCTGCTGAACTTGGTACTCCTCTAGACTTGGCCCGTTGTTCTCGGGGAACCTCTGGAGTTTGCCTAAAGGGAGTCAAGTACACTTCAGGTCGTGTTTTGATGGGGAACAGAGTGGGGGATGGCTCTGGAGTCAATGCAGGGGAAGCGGGCCTCATCTCGAGTTGATTTGGGGCCCATGGAGCTCCTTCGCGATGCTGGTGTGACCTCAGGGTCCTCTCTCTACTTGTGACCAGTGTTTTTTGCGGACTGTTACTCGACATACATCCATCAAGCAAGTCGCGGCTTCTCCTGACATGTTTCAGGGGGCTTGCACACGGAATTGCTCTGCATGCAGTGCAGGGGAATCGGGCCACTGGGTGCTCATCTCGCTTTGGAGGGGGAAAGTCTCATGGTTTTTCTCGAGTTGCGGCGGGGACCTGGGGTACATTCTCGACTCTTACGGCGGGGATGGCCCTTCAAGCCCTCGTGTTTGTTTCAACAGAAAGTCAGGAGCTCTCCTGTCGAGTTACGAGGGACACCTCAGGTAGTGCGCCTGGCTTCGAGGCTTGGCAGGGCAAAAGGGACGCTTCTCGAGGTGAGTCGGGAGGACTAGGGTCCCTTTCCCAGTAAGCCACAGGGATACTTGGGATTCCTGTCAATGTTCAAAGAGGAGTCAGGGCTCCGTCAAATTTTGAAGCAGTGAGCTCTGCGGTGCCTCTCGGGTGTCCAGAGGCATGTGAGGCAGTTTCCGTCGAGTAAAGGATGTATTAGTGTCGACTCGGGGACCTACAGGGCTTTTCTCTAGGGGACTACCACGGTAGGTGGTGCAGACATCTTTTCATGCCTTGTGGAGATGAAAGATCCTCGACCCTGTATTCAAGCCACTGCCAAATGGAAACGTGCCCTACTTTCGAGTCTAGGGCTTCTTCGGTGTATATGCCCATTGAAAGGCAAGCAATCTCACGGGTCCCCTGCCCTCAGTACCTATGTTGCCTGAGAGTGGACATGCCTCCTTCTTGAGCTTGTGGAAAGGTGGCCTTCGGACTGAGTTTTAGCCTGGGACTCAGGCTCTCATATACGAGTGGCACATTATTGGGGTACTACGGAGCTGTCTCGACGTTTGCTCTGCTGAAAAACTTGTTACTCTCTAGAGTGTGGCTTGTTAGTTTTCCGGGGTATTCTTCTCTGGTGTTGCGCCTAAGAGGGAGTCACGCTCAGGGTTGTGTTTGTTGGGGAAACTGGGGATGGTCTCTGGATTCATGATCAGGGATGCGGTTCATTCGGTTGATTTGGGGCATGGGAGTCCTTCGCGAATTGATGTTTGTGAGTCTCAGGGTCTCTTTACTTGTGCCAGTGTTGCGGAAGTCTAACGCATAAACGCAATAGAGGCTCTGAATGTCTTCAGTGGGTCAACGGAATTGCTCTGCATGCGAGCAGTGGATCACGGGCTTCATTGCTTGGCAGGGGGAAAGTTTATTGTTTTTTCTCGTGTTTCGGCATCTTCGACTTACGGCGGGGATGGCCTTCTTCCTCGTGTTGGTTAACGCAAGTCAGGACCTAATGTCGAGTTCAAGAGGGACACTTCAGTGCAGTCTCTTCGAGGTTGGCTGGCAGGGCACAAAAGGAACTGTCTTTCGAGGTGGAGTGGTAGACCCAGGGCCCCTTTCAGTAGCCACAGGGATATGGTGATTCCTGTAATGGTTCACAGAGTAGTCGGCTATCGTCAAATTTTGAAGCAGTGAGCTCTGCGTGCCTCTCGAGGTGTCAGAGGCATGTGAGGCATTCCGTCGAAAGGAGTCGGGGACCTAGGGCTTTCTCTAGGGACTCCACAGGTGGTGCAGACATCCCTTCACCTTGTGAGATGAAAGACTAGACTGTATTCAAGCCACTGCAAGGAAACCCGGCCTCCTTTCGAGTCAGGGCTTCTCGGTGTATATGCCCATTGAGGCAGCAATCTCAGGGTCCCTCCCTCATACCTATTGCTGAGAGAAGCCTCCTCTTGAGGGGCTTGTGGAAAGGTGGCCTACGTCTTGAGTCTAAGCCAGGGAATCAGCTCTCATCTCGAGGCAATTTGGGGTACACGGAGCAGTCCTCGAGTTGCTCTGCTGAACTTGGTACTCCTCTAGACTTGGCCCGTTGTTCTCGGGGAACCTCTGGAGTTGCCTAAAGGGAGTCAAGCCTCAGGTCGTGTTTGATGGGGAACGGGGGATGGCTCTGGAGTCAATGCAGGGGAAGCGGGCCTCATCTCGAGTTGATTTGGGGCCCATGGAGCTCCTTCGCGATGCTGGTGTGACCTCAGGGTCCCTCTCTACTTGTGACAGTGTTTTTGCGGACTCTCTCGACATCCATCAAGCAAGTCGAGGCTCCTGACATGTTTCAGGGGGCTCACGGAATTGCTCTGCATGCAGTGCAGGGGAATCGGGCCTCATCTCGCTTGGAGGGGGAAGTCTCATGGTTTTTCTCGAGTTGCGGCGGGGACCTGGGGTACATTCTCGACTTACGGCGGGGATGGCCCTTCAACCCTCGTGTTTGTTCAACGAAGTCAGGACTCCTGTCGAGTTACGAGGGACACCTCAGGAGTCTCTTCGAGGCTTGGCAGGGCAAAAGGAACGCTTCTCGAGGTGAGTCGGGAGACCCAGGGTCCCTTTCCAGTAGCCACAGGGATACTGGGATTCCTGTCAATGTTCAAGAGGAGTCAGGCTCCGTCAAATTTTGAAGCAGTGAGCTCTGCGTGCCTCTCGAGGTGTCAGAGGCATGTGAGGCATTCCGTCGAAAGGAGTCGGGGACCTAGGGCTTTCTCTAGGGACTCCACAGGTGGTGCAGACAGACATCCCTTCACCTTGTGAGATGAAAGACTAGACTGTATTCAAGCCACTGCAAGGAAAGCCGGCCTCCTTTCGAGTCAGGGCTTCTCGGTGTATATGCCCATTGAGGCAGCAATCTCAGGGTCCTCCCTCCCTCATACCTATTGCTGAGAGAAGCCTCCTCTTGAGGGGCTTGTGGAAAGGTGGCCTACGTCTTGAGTCTAAGCCAGGGAATCAGCTCTCATCTCGAGGCAATTTGGGGTACACGGAGCAGTCCTCGAGTTGCTCTGCTGAACTTGGTACTCCTCTAGACTTGGCCCGTTGTTCTCGGGGAACCTCTGGAGTTGCCTAAAGGGAGTCAAGCCTCAGGTCGTGTTTGATGGGGAACGGGGGATGGCTCTGGAGTCAATGCAGGGGAAGCGGGCCTCATCTCGAGTTGATTTGGGGCCCATGGAGCTCCTTCGCGATGCTGGTGTGACCTCAGGGTCCCTCTCTACTTGTGACAGTGTTTTTGCGGACTGTCTCGACATCCATCAGCAAGTCGAGGCTCCTGACATGTTTCAGGGGGCTCACGGAATTGCTCTGCATGCAGTGCAGGGGAATCGGGCCTCATCTCGCTTGGAGGGGGAAGTCTCATGGTTTTTCTCGAGTTGCGGCGGGGACCTGGGGTACATTCTCGACTTACGGCGGGGATGGCCCTTCAACCCTCGTGTTTGTTCAACGAAGTCAGGACTCCTGTCGAGTTACGAGGGACACCTCAGGAGTCTCTTCGAGGCTTGGCAGGGCAAAAGGGACGCTTCTCGAGGTGAGTCGGGAGACCCAGGGTCCCTTTCCAGTAGCCACAGGGATACTGGGATTCCTGTCAATGTTCAAGAGGAGTCAGGCTCCGTCAAATTTTGAAGCAGTGAGCTCTGCGTGCCTCTCGAGGTGTCAGAGGCATGTGAGGCATTCCGTCGAAAGGAGTCGGGGACCTAGGGCTTTCTCTAGGGACTCCACAGGTGGTGCAGACATCCCTTCACCTTGTGAGATGAAAGACTAGACTGTATTCAAGCCACTGCAAGGAAACCCGGCCTCCTTTCGAGTCAGGGCTTCTCGGTGTATATGCCCATTGAGGCAGCAATCTCAGGTCCCTCCCTCATACCTATTGCTGAGAGAAGCCTCCTCTTGAGGGGCTTGTGGAAAGGTGGCCTACGTCTTGAGTCTAAGCCAGGGAATCAGCTCTCATCTCGAGGCAATTTGGGGTACACGGAGCAGTCCTCGAGTTGCTCTGCTGAACTTGGTACTCCTCTAGACTTGGCCCGTTGTTCTCGGGGAACCTCTGGAGTTGCCTAAAGGGAGTCAAGCCTCAGGTCGTGTTTGATGGGGAACGGGGGATGGCTCTGGAGTCAATGCAGGGGAAGCGGGCCTCATCTCGAGTTGATTTGGGGCCCATGGAGCTCCTTCGCGATGCTGGTGTGACCTCAGGGTCCCTCTCTACTTGTGACAGTGTTTTTGCGGACTGTCTCGACATCCATCAAGCAAGTCGAGGCTCCTGACATGTTTCAGGGGGCTCACGGAATTGCTCTGCATGCAGTGCAGGGGAATCGGGCCTCATCTCGCTTGGAGGGGGAAGTCTCATGGTTTTTCTCGAGTTGCGGCGGGGACCTGGGGTACATTCTCGACTTACGGCGGGGATGGCCCTTCAACCCTCGTGTTTGTTCAACGAAGTCAGGACTCCTGTCGAGTTACGAGGGACACCTCAGGAGTCTCTTCGAGGCTTGGCAGGGCAAAAGGGACGCTTCTCGAGGTGAGTCGGGAGACCCAGGGTCCCTTTCCAGTAGCCACAGGGATACTGGGATTCCTGTCAATGTTCAAGAGGAGTCAGGCTCCGTCAAATTTTGAAGCAGTGAGCTCTGCGTGCCTCTCGAGGTGTCAGAGGCTTGTGAGGCATTCAGTCGAAAGGAGTCGGGGACCTAGGGCTTTCTCTAGGGACTCCACAGGTGGTGCAGACATCCCTTCAGCTTGTGAGATTAAAGACCAGACTGTATTCAAGCCACTGCAAGGAAGCGGCCTCCTTTCGCGTCAGGGTTCTCGGTGTATTTGACCATTTTAGAGCAGGCAAATATACAGTGGTTCCTCCATCATTCCTATTGTGAGAGAAGCTGCCTCCTCTTGTCGAGGGATTGGGGAGAAGGAGTGGGCTTCCGTCTTGAGTCCTAAGATGCCATGGGGAAGTCAGCGCTCTCATCTACGATTGCATTTTTGGGTGTTTCAATCGAGAGTCCGAGGTTCCATCTAGAGGTTGCTCTGACTCAATCTTAGAGTACTCTTTCATTAGGATTTAGTGCCCGTTGTTTCTCGGGGGAAGGGAGAAAACTCTGGAGGTGCCTTAATAAGGGTTGTGAGTCATAGACCTCAGGGTCGTTGTTTGTTGGGGACCGAGGGGATGGGCTTCTGGAGATCCTAATGGACATACCGGGTATGTCGGGCCATCATCTCAGAGTTGATTTGCGTTGGTGGCCATGGAGCTCCTCTTCTGCGATGGCGGGTGTGTACCTCAGGGGATCCCTCTCTTACTTTGTGACAGAGTTTTTACGCGGAATGGTTCTCGCTGTAATTCATCACAAGTTCACTTAGCATAGTCGTGGCTCCTGACATGTTTCACGGTGGTCTCCACGGAATTTGATCGGCTTGCATGTGCAGGCCGCGGAATCGGGCACATCATATCGCTTGGGAGGGGGAACGTCTCATGGTCTTATATAGAGTTGCGGGGGGGTCCCTGGTGAAAAATTTTCTCGACTTACGGAAACGGGATGGGACCCTTCAATCCTCGTGTTTGGGTCAGCGGAAAGGTCAGGGATTTCACTGTTAGCTCGGAGTGTTACGGGAGGGATAGCACCTCTAGGAAGAGGTATCTCTTCTCAGGCTTGGCAGAGGGCAAAAAAACAGGTAAATACGACTTTCTCGGGAGGTGAGATTCTGGTAGGAACTAGGGTCGACCTTTCCATTTGTCCACAGGGGATACCTGGGATTTCTGTTCAATGTGCAAGAGGAGGTCAGGCATCCGTTACAAATTTTTGACGCAGTGCAGCTCTGCGTGCCTCCTCGTGGTGTTCAGAGGCATGTGTGGACATTTCCGTCTCGGCAAACGGAGTCGGGGAGTCCCTAGAGGCTTTCTCTAGTGGAACTCCACAGGTGGGGCAGACATCCCTTCAGCTAGGCTTGCGATGATAGACTAGACAGTACTCTTAAGCCACTGAAAGGAAAACGCGGCCTCCTTTCGGAGTCAGGGCCTCTCGGGGTTGTATATGCCCATTGAGGGCAAGCAATTGTTCTTTCAGGAGTCCCTCCCTCATGCGTATTGCTGAGAGGAGCCTCCCTCTGGAGGGGCTTGTGGGACAAAGGTTAGCCCTATTGTCTTCGAGTCTTAGCCAGGGGAGTTCTGCTGTCATCTTCTCGAGGCAAATTTGGGGTTACACGGAGCAGTCATCGGAGTTTGCTCTCCTCAACTTAGGTACTTACTCTAGACTCGGCCCGTTGTTCTAAAGGGGGAAAACTCTGGAGTTGCCTAAAGGGAGTCAAAGCCTCCCAGGTTACGTGGTTTGAAGGTGAAACGGTGTGTTGGCTCTGAGAGGTCAATGCAAGGGAAGGCGGGGACTCATCTCTAGATTCGTTGAGTTGAGGGCCCTTGGAGCTCCGTCGCGATTGCTGGTGTGACCTTCAGGGCTCCCCTCCTCTACAATGTGACAGTGTTTTTGCAGGGGACTACTAGTTAGCTTTGCTTACATACCTGTATCGACTTCCATCAAGCAAGTCGTGGCTCCCTGGACAGGTTTCAGGGGGCTCACTCGGGTAATTGCCTCTGTCAATGGCCAGTGCAGGGGGAGACAATCGGAGCCTCATCTACGCTTGGCAGGGGGAAGTCTCATTGGTCGTTCTCGAGGTTGCGGGGGCGGGGGACCTGGGGTTCATCTCTCGGACCATTATGGCGGGGGATGGCCCTTCAAACCTCGTCGTTGGTTCAGCGAATTAAGAAAAATTCTAAACAAAAAACAGTCAGGACTCTGTCGAAGTTACAGAGGGACAACACTCCATGGAGGTCTATCTTCGAGGCTTGGGCGGGGCACAAAAAGTCATCGCTTCTTCGAGGTGGAGTCGGGGAGGGACCCAGGGGCCCCTTTTCCAGTTGCCACAGGGATACGGGGATTCACCTGTCAATGTTCCACGTGGAGTAAGGGCTCCGTAAAATTTTGAAGACAGTGAGGCCTCTTAG
Source organism: Odocoileus hemionus (assembly GCA_020976825.1). NCBI lineage: Eukaryota > Metazoa > Chordata > Mammalia > Artiodactyla > Cervidae > Odocoileus > Odocoileus hemionus. Next base: position 33,532 of record JAJLRB010001905.1, read on the forward strand.
GCGTGCCTCTCGCAGGTGTCAGAGGATGTCGAGGCCACTTCCGTCGAAAGGAGTCGGGGACCTAGGGCTTTCTTTCTAGGGACTCCACGGTCAGGCTGGTGCAGACATCCTTCAGCTTGTGAGATGAAAGGACTCTAGACTAGACTGTATTTCAAGCAGCCACTGCAAGTGAAATCCGGCGCTACTTTCGATGTCAGCCGGGGGGGGCGGGGGGCGGTGGGGCAGGGGCCGCCCTTTCTTATTCTTCACCATCGGTGTATATGCCCATATTGATGCAGCAAAATCCTCCTCAGGGTCCCTCCCTCATACCTATTGCTGAGAGAAGCCATCCTATTGACGGGGCTTGGTGGAATGGTGGCCTACGTCTTGAGTTTCTCTAAGCCAGACTGGAAATCTTGCTCTCATCTCGAGGCAATTTGGGCGTACACGGAGCAGTCCTCGAGTTTGTTGCTTCTAGCCCTGCTGAACCTTGGTACTCTCTAGGACTTGGCCCGTTGGTTTTTTTTGTTTTTTTCCTCGGGGAACCTCTGGAAGTTGCCTAAAGGGAGTCCAAAGCCACTCCAAGCGTACGTGTTTGATGGGGAATCTGGGGAAACGTGGGGATGGCTCTGGAGTCAATGCAGGGGGAAGCGGGCCTCATTTCTCGAGTTGTTGATTTGGGGGCCCATGGAAGCTCCTTCGCGATGCTGGTCGTGACCTCAGCTGCCGGGTCACCTCTCTACTTGTTGTGACAGTGTTTTTGCGGACTGTCTCGAATCCATCAAGTCAAGTCGAGGGCTCCCTGACATGTTTCAGGGGGCTCACGGAATTGCTCTGCATTGCAAGTGCAGCGGGAAATCGGTGCTCTCATATCGCTTGGAGGGGGGAAGTCTCATGGTCCTTTCTCAGAGTTTTGCCGGTGGGGACCTTGGGATACACATTCTAGACATTACGGCGGGGAGGGTCCGTTCAACCATCGTGTATGGTGGTTCAACGAGGAGAGTGAGGACTCCTGTCGAGGTTTCCAGAGGGGACACCTCAGGAGCTCTCTACGAGGCTTAGGCAGGGCAAAAAAAAGGAACGCTTTCTCGTAGGTGAGTCGGACAGTACCCAGGGCCCCTTTTTCAGTAGCCACAGGGATACTGTGGGGGGGTTTCCTGTCAATGTTCAAAGTGGGGTCAGCACATAGACTTTCACTCCGTCAAACTTTTGATGCAGTGAGAGCTCTCTATGACGTGCCATCTCGAGGTGTCAGAGGCATGTGAGGCATTCCGACGGAACGGAGTTCGGGGGCCTACGGGCTTTCTCTAGGGACTCCACAGGTGTTGCAGACATCCCATTCAGGTTGTGAGATGAAAGTAGACTATGACAGTATCGCTCAAGCCACCTGCAAGGAAAGTCCGGGCCTCCTTTCGAGTCAGGGCACTTCTCGGTGTATTTGCCCAATGAGGCAGGAATCTCAGGGTCCATCCCTCATAGCTATTGCTTGATAAGAAGCCTCCTCTTGAGGGGCCTTGTGGAAAGGGTGGCCACTACGTCTTGAGTCGTAAGCATGGGAGTCAGCTCTGTCATCTCGTGGCTAATTTGGGGTACCACGGAGCAAGTCCTCGAGTTGCTCTGCTGAATTGGTACTCCGTCGAAGACTAGGCCCGTTGTTCTAGAGGGAACCTCTGGAGTTGCCTCTTAAAAGGGAGTCAAGCCTCAGTCCGTCGTGTTTGATGGGGAACGCCGGGATGGCTCTGGAGTCAATGCAGGGGAAGCGGGCTCATCTCGAGTTGATTTGGGGCCCATGGAGCTACTTCGCGATGCTGGTGTGGACATCAGGGTCCCTCTCTACTTGTGAAAGTGTTTTTGCGGACTGTCTCGACATCCATCAAGCAAGTCGAGGCTCCTGACATGTTTTTCACGGGTATGCTGAGACGGAATTGCTCTGCATGCAGGGCAGGGGAATCGGGCCTCATCTCGCTTGGAGCGGGGGAAGTCTCATTGTTTTTCTCTGAGTTGCGGCGGGGACCTGGGGGTGGTACATTCTCGACTTACGGCTGGGGATGGCCCTTCAACCCTCGTGTTGTGGTTTTTCAACGAAAGTTCAGGACTCCTGTCGAGAGTTACGAGGGACACCCTCAAGGAGTCTCTTCGAGGCTTTGGCAGGCCGCAAAAAGGGACGCTTCTCGAGCGTGAGTCTGGGAGACACCCCAGGGTCCCTTTCCAGTAGCCACAGGGATAATGGGATTCCTGTCAATGTTCAAGAGGAGTCAGGCTCCGTCAATTCTTTGAAGCAGAGTGAGCTCTGCGTGCTTCTCGAGGTGTCAGAGGCATGTGAGGCATTCCAGTCGAAAAGGAGTCGGGGGACCTAGGGCTTTCTCTCTAGGGACTCCACAGGTGGTGCAGACATCCTTCAGCTTGTGAGATGAAAAGACTAGACTGTATTCAAGCCACTGCCAAGGAAAAGCCGCACCTCCTTTCGAGTCAGGGCCTTCCTCGGTTTTTAGTTTGTATATGACCATTGAGGCAGCAATCTCAGGGTCCCTCCCCTCATACCTATTGCTGAGGGAGAAGCTCGTCCTCTTGAGGGAGCTTGTGGAAAGGTGGCCTACGTCTTGAGTCTAAGCCAGGGAATCAGCTCTCATCTCGAGGCAATTTGGGGTACACGGAGAAGTCCTCGAGTTGCTTCTGCTGAACTTGGTTACTCCTCTTAGACACTTGGCCCGTTGTTCTCGGGGAACCTCTGGAGTTGCCTAAAGGGAGTCAAGCCTCAGGTCGTGTTTGATGGGGAACGGGGGATGGCTCTGGAGTCAATGCAGGGGAAGCGGGCCTCATCTCGAGTTGATTTGGGGCCCATGGAGTCCTTCGCGATGCTGGTGTGACCTCAGGGTCCCTCTCTACTTGTGACAGGTTTTTGCGGACTGTCTCGACATCCATCAAGCAAGTCGAGGCTCCTGACATGTTTCAGGGGGCTCACGGAATTGCTCTGCATGCAGTGCAGGGGAATCGGGCCTCATCTCGCTTGGAGGGGGAAGTCTCATGGTTTTTCTCGAGTTGCGGCGGCGGACCTGGGGGTACATTCTCGACTTACGGCGGGGGATGGCCCTTCAACCCTCGTGTTGGTTCAACGAAAGTCATTGGACTCCTGTCGAGTTACGAGGGACACCTCAGGGTCTCTTCGAGGCTTGGCAGGGCAAAAGGAACGCTTCTCTGAGGATTTGAGTCGGGAGACCCAGGGTCCCTTTTCCAGTAGCCACAGGGTCTACTGGGATTACTGTCAATGTTCAAGAGAGAGTCAGGCCTCCGTCAAATTTTGAAGCAGTGAGCTCTGCGTGCCTCTCGAGGTGTCAGAGGCATTGTGAGGCATTCCGTCGAAAGGAGTGTAGGGGACCTAGGGCTTTCTCTAGGGACTCCACAGGTGGTGGCAGACATCCCTTCAGCTTGTGAGATGAAAGACTAGACTGTATTCAAGCCACTGCAAGGAAAGCCGGCCTCCTTTCGAGTCAGGGTTCTCGGTGTATATGCCCATTGAGGCAGCAATCTCAGGGTACCCTCCCTCATACCTATTGCTGAGAGAAGCCTCATCTTGAGGGGCTTGTGGAAAGGTGGCCTACGTCTTGAGTCTAAGCCAGGGAATCAGCTCTCATCTCGAGGCAATTTGGGGGGTTCACGGAGCAGGTCCTCGAGTTGCTCTGCTGAACTTGGTACTCCTCTAGACTTCGGCCCGTTGTTCTCGGGGAACCTCTGGATGTTGCCTAAGAGGGGAGTCAAGCCCTCAAGGTGCGTGTTTGATGGGGAACTGTGGGATGGCTGCTGGAGTCAATGCAGGGACGGTAAGCGGGCCTCATCTCGAAGTTGAATTGGGGGCCCATGGAAGCTCCTATCGCGATGCTGGTGTAACCTCAGGGTTCCTCTCTACTTGTGATTAAGTGTTTTTTGCGGACTGATTCTCGACAAATCCATCAAGCAAGTCGAGGCTCCTGACATGTTTCAGGGGGCTCACGGAATTGCTCAATGCGCATGCAGTGCAAGGGGGAATCGGGGCCTCATCTCGCTTGGAGGGGGAAAAGATGTCTCATTGGTTTTTTCTCGACGTTTTGCGGCGGGGAACCTGGGCGTACATTACTCGACTTACGGCGGGGATGGCCCTTCAACCCTCGTGTTGTGTTCAACGGAAAGTCGACTCCTGCGAGTCCAGAATTTTTAATTGGATCTTTGAACCCATATTTGATCACCCCCACCAACCACCCATCCACACCTCCCAGCTTAATTATGGGTCAGAGAGGGACACCTAGGAGGTCTCTTCGAGGCATTGGCAGGGCAAAAGGTAAACGCTTCCTCGAGGTGAGTGCGGGCTGGGAGACCCAGGTGTCCCTTTCAAACTTTAGTCACAGGGATACTGGGGGATTCCTGTCAATGTTCAAGAGGGGAGTCAGGCTCGTCAATTTTGAGCAAGCAGTGAGCACTGCGTGCCTCCTCGGGGAGGTGTTGTCAGGTATGGGAAGATGTGAGGCATTACGTCGAAATGAGTCGGCAGGGACATAAGGGCTTTCTCTAGGGAACTCCACTGGTGGTTGCAGACATCCCTTTCAGTGCGTAGACATTGAGAAAAAGACTTAGACTGTATTCAAGCCACTTGCAAGGAAAGCCCGGCCTACCTTTTGAGGTTCAGGGCTTCTCGGTTGTATTTGACAATTGAAGGGCAGCAATTCAGGGTACCTCCTCATAAGGACTTATTGTTGAGAGAAGCTTCCTCTTGAGGGGACTTGTGGAAAGGTGGCCTATGGTCTTGAGTTAAGCCAGGGAATCAGCTCTCTCATCTGAGGCCAAATTTTGGGGTACAGGAGCAGTCCTCGAGTCGGAGTTGCTCTGCTTTGAAACTTAGGATACTCCTTCTAGACTTGGCCCGTTGTTTTAAAGGGGAACTCTGGAGTTGCCCTAACGGGGAGTCAAGCCTCAGGAGTCGTTGTTTGCTTGATTGGGAACGGGGGATGGCTCTGGAGTCCAATACAGGGGAAGCGGGCCTCATCATCTCGAAGTTGATTTGGGGCCCCATGGAGCTCCTTCACGCTGCTGCGGTGTGACCTCAGGGTTCCCTACTCTACTTGTGACAGTTTTTTTTGCGGACTGTCTCGACATCCATCAAGCAAGTCGAGGCTCTTGACATGTTTCAGGGGGATCACGGAATGTGCTCTGCATGCTGGTGCAGGGGACTAGGGCTCCATCTCGCTTTGGAAGGGGAAGTCTCATGGTTTTTCTAGAGTGTTGCGGCGGGGACCTGGGGTACATTCTCGACTTACTGGCGGGCAGGGGATGGACCTTCCAACCCTCGTCCGTGTTGGGTTCAACGAAGTCTCAGGATCTCCATGTCGAGTTACGAGGGACAACCCTCAGGAGTCTCTTCGAAGGTCTTGGCAAGGGCAAAAGGTAAACGCTTCTTCGAGGTGAGTCGGGAGACCCAGGGCCCCTTTCCAGTAGCCACAGGGATACTGGGATTCACTGTCAATGTTCAAGAGGAGTCAGGCTCCGTCAAATTTTGAAGCAGTGAGCTTGCGTGCCTCTTCGAGGTGTCAGAGGCTATGTGAGGCATTCCGTCGAAAGGAGTCGTGGGAGCACTAGGGCTTTTCTTCTAGGGACTCCAGAAGGTGTGCAGACATCGACGCCTTCAGAACTGGTGAGATGAAGGGGGATATAGAACTGTATTCAAGAGCCACTGCAAGGAAAGCCGGCCTCCTTTCGAGTCAGGGGCTTCTCGGTGTATATGGCCATTTGAGAGCAGCAATCTCAGGGTCCCTCCTCTCATGCCTATTGCTGAGAGGGAAGCCTCCTCTTGAAGGGGATTTGTGGAAAGGTGGCCTACGTTTTGAGTCTTAGCCAGGGAATCAGCTCTCATTCTTCGAGGTAATTTGGGGTACACGGAGCAGTCTGCGAGTTGCTCTGCTGAACTTGGTACTCCTCTAGGTCTTGGCTCCGTTGTTCTCGGGGAATCTGGAGTTGCCTAAAAGGGAAAGTCAAGCCTCAGGTTCCGTGTTTGATGGGGAAAACGGGGTGGATGGCTTCTGGAGTCAATGCAAGGGGAAACGCGGGCCTCATCTCGAATGTTTATTTGGGGCACCATGGAGCTCACTTCGCGATGTGGTGTTGGGACTCAGGGTCCCTCTTACTTTGTGACCGTGTTTTTGCGGACTGTCTCGGGACATACATCAAGCAAGTCTGAGGTTATGACATGTTTCAGGGGGCTAACGGGAATTGATCTGCATGCAAGTGCAGGGGTATAAATCGGAGCCTCGGCCTCATTCGCTTGGAGGGGGAAGTATGTCATGGTTTTTCTCGAGTTGCGGCGGGGACCTGGGGTACTTTCTCGACTTTTACGGCTGGGGATGGCCCTTCAACCCTCGTGTTGGTTTCTCAACGATAAGTCAGGACGCCTGTCGAGGTTACGTAGGGACTCCCTCAGAGTCTCTTCGAGGCTTGGCAGGGCAAAAGGACGCTTCTCGAAGTGAGTCGGGTTGAGACCCCAGGGTCCTTTCCAGTCGCCACCGGGATACTGGGATTCTCTGTCAATGTTCAAGAGGAGGCTAGGCCTCGTCAAATTTTTGAAAGCAGTGAGCTCTGGCGTGTGTCTCGAGGTGTCCAGAGGCATGTGAGGCATTCCGTCGAATGGACGTGGGGAACCTAGGGCTCTTTCTCTTTAGGGACTCCACAGGTGGTGGCAGACATTCCCTTCAGCTTGTGAGATGAAAAGACTAGACTGTTATTCAAGCCACCTGAAAGGAAGCCGGCCTCCTTTCGAGTCAGGGCTTCTCGGTGTATATGCCCATTGAGGCAGCAATCTCAGGGTCCCTCCCTCATACCTATTGCTGAGAGAAGCCTCCTCTTGAGGGGCTTGTGGAAAGGTGGCCTACGTCTTGAGTCTAAGCCAGGGAATCAGCTCTCATCTCGAGGCAATTTGGGGTACACGGAGCAGTCCTCGAGTTGCTCTGCTGAACTTGGTACTCCTCTAGACTTGGCCCGTTGTTCTCGGGGAACCTCTGGAGTTGCCTAAAGGGAGTCAAGCCTCAGGTCGTGTTTGATGGGGAACGGGGGATGGCTCTGGAGTCAATGCAGGGGAAGCGGGCCTCATCTCGAGTTGATTTGGGGCCCATGGAGCTCCTTCGCGATGCTGGTGTGACCTCAGGGTCCCTCTCTACTTGTGACAGTGTTTTTGCGGACTGTCTCGACATCCATCAAGCAAGTCGAGGCTCCTGACATGTTTCAGGGGGCTCACGGAATTGCTCTGCATGCAGTGCAGGGGAATCGGGCCTCATCTCGCTTGGAGGGGGAAGTCTCATGGTTTTTCTCGAGTTGCGGCGGGGACCTGGGGTACATTCTCGACTTACGGCGGGGATGGCCCTTCAACCCTCGTGTTTGTTTCAACGAAGTCAGGACTCCTGTCGAGTTACGAGGGACACCTCAGGAGTCTCTTCGAGGCTTGGCAGGGCAAAAGGGACGCTTCTCGAGGTGAGTCGGGAGACCCAGGGTCCCTTTCCAGTAGCCACAGGGATACTGGGATTCCTGTCAATGTTCAAGAGGAGTCAGGCTCCGTCAAATTTTGAAGCAGTGAGCTCTGCGTGCCTCTCGAGGTGTCAGAGGCATGTGAGGCATTCCGTCGAAAGGAGTCGGGGACCTAGGGCTTTCTCTAGGGACTCCACAGGTGGTGCAGACATCCCTTCACCTTGTGAGATGAAAGACTAGACTGTATTCAAGCCACTGCAGGAAACCCGGCCTCCTTTCGAGTCAGGGCTTCTCGGTGTATATGCCCATTGAGGCAGCAATCTCAGGGTCCCTCCCTCATACCTATTGCTGAGAGAAGCCTCCTCTTGAGGGGCTTGTGGAAAGGTGGCCTACGTCTTGAGTCTAAGCCAGGGAATCAGCTCTCATCTCGAGGCAATTTGGGGTACACGGAGCAGTCCTCGAGTTGCTCTGCTGAACTTGGTACTCCTCTAGACTTGGCCCGTTGTTCTCGGGGAACCTCTGGAGTTGCCTAAAGGGAGTCAAGCCTCAGGTCGTGTTTGATGGGGAACGGGGGATGGCTCTGGAGTCAATGCAGGGGAAGCGGGCCTCATCTCGAGTTGATTTGGGGCCCATGGAGCTCCTTCGCGATGCTGGTGTGACCTCAGGGTCCCTCTCTACTTGTGACAGTGTTTTTGCGGACTGTCTCGACATCCATCAAGCAAGTCGAGGCTCCTGACATGTTTCAGGGGGCTCACGGAATTGCTCTGCATGCAGTGCAGGGGAATCGGGCCTCATCTCGCTTGGAGGGGGAAGTCTCATGGTTTTTCTCGAGTTGCGGCGGGGACCTGGGGTACATTCTCGACTTACGGCGGGGATGGCCCTTCAACCCTCGTGTTTGTTCAACGAAGTCAGGACTCCTGTCGAGTTACGAGGGACACCTCAGGAGTCTCTTTCGAGGCTTGGCAGGGCAAAAGGACGCTTCTCGAGGTGAGTCGGGAGACCCAGGGTCCCTTTCCAGTAGCCACAGGGATACTGGGATTCCTGTCAATGTTCAAGAGGAGTCAGGCTCCGTCAAATTTTGAAGCAGTGAGCTCTGCGTGCCTCTCGAGGTGTCAGAGGCATGTGAGGCATTCCGTCGAAAGGAGTCGGGGACCTAGGGCTTTCTCTAGGGACTCCACAGGTGGTGCAGACATCCCTTCACCTTGTGAGATGAAAGACTAGACTGTATTCAAGCCACTGCAAGGAAACCCGGCCTCCTTTCGAGTCAGGGCTTCTCGGTGTATATGCCCATTGAGGCAGCAATCTCAGGGTCCCTCCCTCATACCTATTGCTGAGAGAAGCCTCCTCTTGAGGGGCTTGTGGAAAGGTGGCCTACGTCTTGAGTCTAAGCCAGGGAATCAGCTCTCATCTCGAGGCAATTTGGGGTACACGGAGCAGTCCTCGAGTTGCTCTGCTGAACTTGGTACTCCTCTAGACTTGGCCCGTTGTTCTCGGGGAACCTCTGGAGTTGCCTAAAGGGAGTCAAGCCTCAGGTCGTGTTTGATGGGGAACGGGGGATGGCTCTGGAGTCAATGCAGGGGAAGCGGGCCTCATCTCGAGTTGATTTGGGGCCCATGGAGCTCCTTCGCGATGCTGGTGTGACCTCAGGGTCCCTCTCTACTTGTGACAGTGTTTTTGCGGACTGTCTCGACATCCATCAAGCAAGTCGAGGCTCCTGACATGTTTCAGGGGGCTCACGGAATTGCTCTGCATGCAGTGCAGGGGAATCGGGCCTCATCTCGCTTGGAGGGGGAAGTCTCATGGTTTTTCTCGAGTTGCGGCGGGGACCTGGGGTACATTCTCGACTTACGGCGGGGATGGCCCTTCAACCCTCGTGTTTGTTCAACGAAGTCAGGACTCCTGTCGAGTTACGAGGGACACCTCAGGAGTCTCTTCGAGGCTTGGCAGGGCAAAAGGGACGCTCGAGGTGAGTCGGGAGACCCAGGGTCCCTTTCCAGTAGCCACAGGGATACTGGGATTCCTGTCAATGTTCAAGAGGAGTCAGGCTCCGTCAAATTTTGAAGCAGTGAGCTCTGCGTGCCTCTCGAGGTGTCAGAGGCATGTGAGGCATTCCGTCGAAAGGAGTCGGGGACCTAGGGCTTTCTCTAGGGACTCCACAGGTGGTGCAGACATCCCTTCACCTTGTGAGATGAAAGACTAGACTGTATTCAAGCCACTGCAAGGAAACCCGGCCTCCTTTCGAGTCAGGGCTTCTCGGTGTATATGCCCATTGAGGCAGCAATCTCAGGGTCCCCCCCTCATACATATTGCTGAGAGAAGCCTCCTCTTGAGGGGCTTGTGGAAAGTGGCCTACGTCTTGAGTCCAAGCCAGGGAATCAGCTCTCATCTCGAGGCAATTGGGTACACGGAGCATCTCGAGTTTCTCTTCTGAACTGGTACTTCCTCTAGACTTGGCCGTTGTTCTCGGGAACCTCTGGAATTGCCTAAAGGGAGTCAAGCCTCAGGTCGTGTTTGTATGGGAACCGGGGGATGGCTCTGGAGGTCAGCAGGGAATCGGGCCTCATCTCGCTTGGGCCTCATCTCGCTTGGAGGGGGAAGTCTCATGGTTTTTTCTCGAGTTTGGCCGCAGGACCTGGGGTTCATGTCTCGAACGTACCGGCGGGGATGGCCCTGTCAAAACCCTCCGTGTTTGGGTTTCAACCGAAGTCAGGACTCCTGTCGAGTTACGAGGAACACCTCAGGAGTCTCTTCGAGGCTGGCAGGGCAAAAGGAACGCTTCTCGAGGTGAGGGGTGTACGGATTATGTTCGGGAGACCCCAGTGTGTTCCCTTTTCCCAGAAGCACAGGGATTACTGGGAATCCTGTCAATTTATCAAGAGGAGTTCAGTCTCCGTCAAATTTTAGAATGCCAGTGAGCGTCTGCGTGTGCTCTCGAGGTGTCAGAGTGCAATGTGAGGCATTTCCGTCGAAAGGAGTCGGGGGGGCTATAGTGCTTTCTCTAGGGTCTCCCTTCCACTGGTGGTGCAAGGACAATCCCTTCAGCTTTGTGAGATGAAAAACTAGACCCTGTATTCAAGGCCTCTGCAAGGAAAGCCGGCCTCCTTTCGAGTCCAGGGCTTCTTGGTGTTAATAATGCCCCTTTGATGCAGCAATCCTCAGTTCCCTCCCTCAAATACCTATTGCTGAGAGAAAAGCCCTCCTCTTTGAGGGGCTTGTGAAAAAGGTGGGCCTACTTCTTGAGTCTAAGCCAGGGAAATCAGGGCGCTCATCTCGAGGCAATTTATGGGTACCACAGAGCAGTCCTTGAGTTGCTCTGCTGTAACTTGGTACTTCCTCTAGACATTGGTGCCCTGTTGTTCTACGGGGAACCTCTGGAGTTTGCCTAAAGGGGAAGTCCAAGCCTCAGGTCGTGTTTTGATGGTGAACGGGGGATGGCTCTGGAGTCAATCAGGGGAAGCGGTGGCGCTCATCTCGAGTTTGAATTTGGTGCCCATGTATCTCCTTCGCGATGCTGGTGTGACCTCAGGGTCCCTCTTTCTACGTATGTGACAGTGTTTTTGCGGACTGTCTCGTCATCCATCAAGCCAGTCGAAGCTCCTGACCATGTTTCAGGTGCTCACGGAATTGCACTGCATGCAGCGCAGGCGGAATCGGGGCCGTCATCTCGCTTGGAGGGGGAAGTCCTCATGGTTTTTTTTCCTTCGAGTTGCGGCGGGGACCTGGGTACCTTCTCGACTTAACTGCGGGGATGGACCCTTCCAAACCCTCGAGTTGGTTCAACGAAGTTCAGGACTCCTGTCGAGTTAGCGAGGGACACCTCAGGAGTCTCCTTCGAGGCTTGGCAGGGCAAAAGGAACGCTTCTCGAGGTGAGTCGGGAGACCCAGGGTCCCTTTCCAGTAGCACACAGGGATACTGGGATTCCTGTCAATGTTCAAGAGGAGTCAGGCTCCGTCATCAATTTTGAACGCACAGTGTGAGCTCTGCGTGCCCCTCTCGAGGTGTCCACAGTGCATGTGAGGCATTGCCGTCGAAAGGAGTCGGGGACCAGGGCTTTTCTCCGGTGAAGGACTCCACAGGTAGGCAGACAGACAATCCCTTCACCTTTGTGAGATTGAAAGTACTAGACTGTAGAGTCACAAGCCACTGCAAGGAAAAGCCGGCCTCCAATTTTCGAGTCACGGCTTCTCGGTGTATATGCCCATTGAGGCTAGGACGCAACCCTTCAGGGTCCCCCCTCCCTCATAATCTATATCAGCTGAGAGAAGCCTCCTCTTGAGGGGCTTGTTGGAAAGGTGGCCTACGTCTGAGTCTAAGCCAGGGAATCAGCTCTCATCTCGAGGCAATTTTGGTACACGTTGAGCAGTCCTTCGAGTTGCTCTGCCTGAACTTGGTACTTCCTCTAGACTTGGCCCGTTGTTCTCAGGGGAACCTCTGGAGTTTTCCTAAAGTGGAGTCAAGCCTTATCACACAGTCGTGTTTGATGGGAACGGGGAATGGCTCTGGAGTCAATGCAGGGGAAGCGGGGGGGCCTTTTCATCTCGAGGCTGTTGATTTGGGGCCCCATGGAGCTACCTTCGTCGATGCTGGTGTGACCTCAGGGTCCCCTCACTACTTGGTGACAGTGTTTTTTGCGGACTGTACTCGACATCCTTTCAAGTATAAGTCTCGACGCTCCTGACATGTTTTCAGGGGCTCACGGAATTGCTCTTCCATGCAGTGCATGGGGAATCGTGGCCTCATCTCGCTTTGGAGGGGAAGACAGTCTCATGTTTTTTATTCTGCGAGTTGCGGCGTGGGACCCTGGGGTACATTCTCGCCTTAGACTAGGCGGGGATGGCCCCTTCAACCCTCGTGTTGGTTCAACGAAGTCAGGACTCCTGTCGAGTTACGAGGGACACCTCAGGAGTCTCTTCGAGGCTTGGCAGGGCAAAAGGTAACGCTTCTCGAGGTGAGGTCGGGAGACCCAGGGTCCCTTTCCAGTAGCCACAGGGATACTGGGATACCTGTCATTTCTCTCCAAAAAAATGTTCAAAGAGGAGTCAGGCTTCCGTTCAAGTTGTTTGAAAGCAGTGAGCTCTGCGTGCCCCTCTCGAGTTGTCTCAGAGGGGCATGTGAGGCATTACCGTCGAAAGGGAGTTCGGGGACCTAAGGGGGCATTTTCTCTAGGGACTCCACAGGTGGTGCAGACATAAAACACAGCCCAATTTGTCACTTCGAGCTTGTGAGATGAAAGACTAGACTGAGTATTCAAGCCACTGCAAGGAAAGTCCCGGCCTCCTTTCGAGTCCAGGGCTTCTCGTGTATATGCCCATTGAGGTCAAGCAATCTCAGGGTCCCTCCCTCATGCACCTATGTAGCTGAGAGAAGCCTCCTCCTCTTGAGGGGCTTGTGGAAAGGTGGCCTACGTCCTTGAGTTCTAAGCCAGGGAATTGTAGCTCTCATCCCTCGAGGCAATTTGGGGTACACGTGAGCAGTCCTCGAGTTGCTCTGCTGAACTTGGTACTCCTCTAGACTTTGGCCCGTTGTTGCCTCGGCTGGAACCTCTGGAGTTGCCTAAAGGGAGTCAAGCCTCAGGTCGTGGTTTGAAGGGGAACGGGGGATGGCTCTGCAGATCAATGCATGGGAACGCGGGCCTGTCATCTCGAGTTGACTTGGGGCCCATGGCAGCTCCTTCGCGATGCTGGTGTGACCTCTAGGGTCCCTCTCTACTTGTGACTAGTTGTTTTTTGCGACTGTCTCGGACATCCATCAAGCAAGTCGAGGCTCCTGACATGTTTCAGGGGGGCTCACGGAATTGCTCTGCATGCAGTGCAGGGGAATCGGCCTCATCTCGCTTGGTGGGGGGAAGGTCTCATGTTTTTTCACGAGTTGCGGCGGGACCTGGGGTACATTCTCGACTTACAGGCGGGGATGGCCCTTCAACCCTCGTGTTTTGTTCAACGAAAGTCAGGACTCCTGTCGAGTTACGATGGACAACCTCAGGAGTCTCTTCGAGGCTTGGCAGGGCAAAAGGAACGCTTCTCGAGTGAGTCGGGAGACCCAGGGTCCCTTTTCCAGTAGCCACAGGGATACTCGGGGATTCCTGTCAATGTTCAAGAGAGGAGTCAGGCTCCGTCAAATTTGAAGCAGTGAGCTCTGCGTGCCTCTCGAGGTGTCAGAGGCATGTGAGGCATTCCGTCGAAAGGAGTCGGGGACCTAGGGCTTTCTCTAGGGACTCCACAGGTGGTGCAGACATCCCTTCAGCTTGTGAGATGAAAGACTAGACAGTATTCAAGCCACTGCAAGGAAAGCCGGCCTCCTTTCGAGTCAGGGCTTCTCGGTGTATATGCCCATTTAGGCAGCAATCTCAGGGTCCCTCCCTCATACCTATTGCTGAGAGAAGCCTCCTCTTGAGGGGCATGTGGAAAAGGTGGCCTACGTCTTGAGTCTAAGCCAGGGAATCAGCTCTCATCTCGAGGCAATTTTGGGTACACGGAGCAGTCCTCGAGTTGCTCTGCTGAACTTGGTACTCCTCTAGACTTGGCCCGTTGTTCTCGGGGAACCTCTGGAGTTGCCTAAAGGGAGTCAAGCCTCAGGTCGTGTTTGATGGGGAACGGGGGATGGCTCTGGAGTCAATGCAGGGGAAGCGGGCCTCATCTCGAGTTGATTTGGAGCCCATGGAGCTCCTTCGCGATGCTGGTGTGACCTCAGGGTCCCTCTCTACTTGTGACAGTGTTTTTGCGGACTGTCTCGACATCCATCAAGCAAGTCGAGGCTCCTGACATGTTTCAGGGGGCTCACACGGAATTGCTCTGCATGCAGTGCAGGGTGAATCGGGCCTCATCATCGCTTGGAGGGGAAGTCTCATGGGAATTTTCTCGAGTTGCTGGGGGGACCTGGGGTACATTCTCGACTTACGGCGGGGATGGCCCTTCAAACCCTCGTGTTTGTTCAACGAAGTCAGGACTCCTGTCGAGTTACGAGGGACACCTCAGGAGTCTCTTCGAGGCTTGGCAGGGGCAAAAGGAACGCTTCTCGAGGTGAGTCGGGAGACCCAGGGTCCCTTTCCAGTAGCCACAGGGATACTGGGATTCCTGTCAATGTTCAAGAGGAGTCAGGCTCCGTCAAATTTTGAAGCAGTGAGCTCTGCGTGCCTCTCGAGGTGTCAGAGGCATGTGAGGCATTCCGTCGAAAGGAGTCGGGGACCTAGGGCTTTCTCTAGGGACTCCACAGGTGGTGCAGACATCCCTTCAGCTTGTGAGATGAAAGACTAGACTGTATTCAAGCCACTGCAAGGAAAGCCGGCCTCCTTTCGAGTCAGGGCTTCTCGGTGTATATAATATGCCCATTGAGGCAGCAATCTCAGGGTCCCTCCCTCATACCTATTGCTGAGAGAAGCCTCCTCTTGAGGGGCTTGTGGAAAGGTGGCCTACGTCTTGAGTCTAAGCCAGGGAATCAGCTCTCATCTCGAGGCAATTTGGGGTACACGGAGCAGTCCTCGAGTTGCTCTGCTGAACTTGGTACTCCTCTAGACTTGGCCCGTTGTTCTCGGGGAACCTCTGGAGTTGCCTAAAGGGAGTCAAGCCTCAGGTCGTGTTTGATGGGGAACGGGGGATGGCTCTGGAGTCAATGCAGGGGAAGCGGGCCTCATCTCGAGTTGATTTGGGGCCCCATGGAGCTCCTTCGCGATGCTGGTGTGACCTCAGGGTCCCTCTCTACTTGTGACAGTGTTTTTGCGGACTGTCTCGACATCCATCAAGCAAGTCGAGGCTCCTGACATGTTTCAGGGGGCTCACGGAATTGCTCTGCATGCAGTGCAGGGGAATCGGGCCTCATCTCGCTTGGAGGGGAAGTCTCATGGTTTTTCTCGAGTTGCGGCGGGGGACCTGGGGTACATTCTCGACTTACGGCGGGGATGGCCCTTCAACCCTCGTGTTGGTTCAACGAAGTCAGGACTCCTGTCGAGTTACGAGGGACACCTCAGGAGTCTCTTCGAGGCTTGGCAGGGCAAAAGGAACGCTTCTCGAGGTGAGTCGGGAGACCCAGGGTCCCTTTCCAGTAGCCACAGGGATACTGGGATTCCTGTCAATGTTCAAGAGGAGTCAGGCTCCGTCAAATTTTGAAGCAGTGAGCTCTGCGTGCCTCTCGAGGTGTCAGAGGCATGTGAGGCATTCCGTCGAAAGGAGTCGGGGACCTAGGGCTTTCTCTAGGGACTCCACAGGTGGTGCAGACATCCCTTCAGCTTGTGAGATGAAAGACTAGACTGTATTCAAGCCACTGCAAGGAAAGCCGGCCTCCTTTCGAGTCAGGGCTTCTCGGTGTATATGCCCATTGAGGCAGCAATCTCAGGGTCCCTCCCTCATACCTATTGCTGAGAGAAGCCTCCTCTTGAGGGGCTTGTGGAAAGGTGGCCTACGTCTTGAGTCTAAGCCAGGGAATCAGCTCTCATCTCGAGGCAATTTGGGGTACACGGAGCAGTCCTCGAGTTGCTCTGCTGAACTTGGTACTCCTCTAGACTTGGCCCGTTGTTCTCGGGGAACCTCTGGAGTTGCCTAAAGGGAGTCAAGCCTCAGGTCGTGTTTGATGGGGAACGGGGGATGGCTCTGGAGTCAATGCAGGGGAAGCGGGCCTCATCTCGAGTTGATTTGGGGCCCATGGAGCTCCTTCGCGATGCTGGTGTGACCTCAGGGTCCCTCTCTACTTGTGACAGTGTTTTTGCGGACTGTCTCGACATCCATCAAGCAAGTCGAGGCTCCTGACATGTTTCAGGGGGGCTCACGGAATTGCTCTGCATGCAGTGCAGGGGAATCGGGCCTCATCTCGCTTGGAGGGGGAAGAGTCTCATGGTTTTTTCTCGAGTTGCGGCGGGGACCTGGGGTACATTCTCGACTTACGGCGGGGATGGCCCTTCAACCCTCGTGTTGGTTCAACGAAGTCAGGACTCCTGTCGAGTTACGAGGGACACCTCAGGAGTCTCTTCGAGGCTTGGCAGGGCAAAAGGAACGCTTCTCGAGGTGAGTCGGGAGACCCAGGGTCCCTTTCCAGTAGCCACAGGGATACTGGGATTCCTGTCAATGTTCAAGAGGAGTCAGGCTCCGTCAAATTTTGAAGCAGTGAGCTCTGCGTGCCTCTCGAGGTGTCAGAGGCATGTGAGGCATTCCGTCGAAAGGAGTCGGGGACCTAGGGCTTTCTCTAGGGACTCCACAGGTGGTGCAGACATCCCTTCAGCTTGTGAGATGAAAGACTAGACTGTATTCAAGCCACTGCAAGGAAAGCCGGCCTCCTTTCGAGTCAGGGCTTCTCGGTGTATATGCCCATTGAGGCAGCAATCTCAGGGTCCCTCCCTCATACCTATTGCTGAGAGAAGCCTCCTCTTGAGGGGCTTGTGGAAAGGTGGCCTACGTCTTGAGTCTAAGCCAGGGAATCAGCTCTCATCTCGAGGCAATTTGGGGTACACGGAGCAGTCCTCGAGTTGCTCTGCTGAACTTGGTACTCCTCTAGACTTGGCCCGTTGTTCTCGGGGAACCTCTGGAGTTGCCTAAAGGGAGTCAAGCCTCAGGTCGTGTTTGATGGGGAACGGGGGATGGCTCTGGAGTCAATGCAGGGGAAGCGGGCCTCATCTCGAGTTGATTTGGGGCCCATGGAGCTCCTTCGCGATGCTGGTGTGACCTCAGGGTCCCTCTCTACTTGTGACAGTGTTTTTGCGGACTGTCTCGACATCCATCAAGCAAGTCGAGGCTCCTGACATGTTTCAGGGGGCTCACGGAATTGCTCTGCATGCAGTGCAGGGGAATCGGGCCTCATCTCGCTTGGAGGGGGAAGTCTCATGGTTTTTCTCGAGTTGCGGCGGGGACCTGGGGTACATTCTCGACTTACGGCGGGGATGGCCCTTCAACCCTCGTGTTGGTTCAACGAAGTCAGGACTCCTGTCGAGTTACGAGGGACACCTCAGGAGTCTCTTCGAGGCTTGGCAGGGCAAAAGGAACGCTTCTCGAGGTGAGTCGGGAGACCCAGGGTCCCTTTCCAGTAGCCACAGGGATACTGGGATTCCTGTCAATGTTCAAGAGGAGTCAGGCTCCGTCAAATTTTGAAGCAGTGAGCTCTGCGTGCCTCTCGAGGTGTCAGAGGCATGTGAGGCATTCCGTCGAAAGGAGTCGGGGACCTAGGGCTTTCTCTAGGGACTCCACAGGTGGTGCAGACATCCCTTCAGCTTGTGAGATGAAAGACTAGACTGTATTCAAGCCACTGCAAGGAAAGCCGGCCTCCTTTCGAGTCAGGGCTTCTCGGTGTATATGCCCATTGAGGCAGCAATCTCAGGGTCCCTCCCTCATACCTATTGCTGAGAGAAGCCTCCTCTTGAGGGGCTTGTGGAAAGGTGGCCTACGTCTTGAGTCTAAGCCAGGGAATCAGCTCTCATCTCGAGGCAATTTGGGGTACACGGAGCAGTCCTCGAGTTGCTCTGCTGAACTTGGTACTCCTCTAGACTTGGCCCGTTGTTCTCGGGGAACCTCTGGAGTTGCCTAAAGGGAGTCAAGCCTCAGGTCGTGTTTGATGGGGAACGGGGGATGGCTCTGGAGTCAATGCAGGGGAAGCGGGCCTCATCTCGAGTTGATTTGGGGCCCATGGAGCTCCTTCGCGATGCTGGTGTGACCTCAGGGTCCCTCTCTACTTGTGACAGTGTTTTTGCGGACTGTCTCGACATCCATCAAGCAAGTCGAGGCTCCTGACATGTTTCAGGGGGCTCACGGAATTGCTCTGCATGCAGTGCAGGGGAATCGGGCCTCATCTCGCTTGGAGGGGGAAGTCTCATGGTTTTTTTCTCGAGTTGCGGCGGGGACCTGGGGTACATTCTCGACTTACGGCGGGGATGGCCCTTCAACCCTCGTGTTGGTTCAACGAAGTCAGGACTCCTGTCGAGTTACGAGGGACACCTCAGGAGTCTCTTCGAGGCTTGGCAGGGCAAAAGGAACGCTTCTCGAGGTGAGTCGGGAGACCCAGGGTCCCTTTCCAGTAGCCACAGGGATACTGGGATTCCTGTCAATGTTCAAGAGGAGTCAGGCTCCGTCAAATTTTGAAGCAGTGAGCTCTGCGTGCCTCTCGAGGTGTCAGAGGCATGTGAGGCATTCCGTCGAAAGGAGTCGGGGACCTAGGGCTTTCTCTAGGGACTCCACAGGTGGTGCAGACATCCCTTCAGCTTGTGAGATGAAAGACTAGACTGTATTCAAGCCACTGCAAGGAAAGCCGGCCTCCTTTCGAGTCAGGGCTTCTCGGTGTATATGCCCATTGAGGCAGCAATCTCAGGGTCCCTCCCTCATACCTATTGCTGAGAGAAGCCTCCTCTTGAGGGGCTTGTGGAAAGGTGGCCTACGTCTTGAGTCTAAGCCAGGGAATCAGCTCTCATCTCGAGGCAATTTGGGGTACACACGGAGCAGTCCTCGAGTTGCTCTGCTGAACTTGGTACTCCTCTAGACTTGGCCCGTTGTTCTCGGGGAACCTCTGGAGTTGCCTAAAGGGAGTCAAGCCTCAGGTCGTGTTTGATGGGGAACGGGGGGATGGCTCTGGAGTCAATGCAGGGGAAGCGGGGCCTCATCTCGAGTTGATTTGGGGCCCATGGAGCTCCTTCGCGATGCTGGTGTGACCTCAGGGTCCCCTCTCTACTTGTGACAGTGTTTTTGCGGACTGTCTCGACATCCATCAAGCAAGTCGAGGCTCCTGACATGTTTCAGGGGCTCACGGAATTGCTCTGCATGCAGTGCAGGGGGAATCGGGCCTCATCTCGCTTGGAGGGGGAAGTCTCATGGTTTTTCTCGAGTTGCGGCGGGGACCTGGGGTACATTCTCGACTTACGGCGGGGGTGGCCCTTCAACCCTCGTGTTGGTTCAACGAAGTCAGGACTCCTGTCGAGTTACGAGGGACACCTCAGGAGTCTCTTCGAGGCTTGGCAGGGCAAAAGGAACGCTTCTCGAGGTGAGTCGGGAGACCCAGGGTCCCTTTCCAGTAGCCACAGGGATACTGGGATTCCTGTCAATGTTCAAGAGGAGTCAGGCTCCGTCAAATTTTGAAGCAGTGAGCTCTGCGTGCCTCTCGAGGTGTCAGAGGCATGTGAGGCATTCCGTCGAAAGGAGTCGGGGACCTAGGGCTTTCTCTAGGGACTCCACAGGTGGTGCAGACATCCCTTCAGCTTGTGAGATGAAAGACTAGACTGTATTCAAGCCACTGCAAGGAAAGCCGGCCTCCTTTCGAGTCAGGGCTTCTCGGTGTATATGCCCATTGAGGCAGCAATCTCAGGGTCCCTCCCTCATACCTATTGCTTAGAGAAGCCTCCTCTTGAGGGGCTTGTGGAAAGGTGGCCTACGTCTTGAGTCTAAGCCAGGGAATCAGCTCTCATCTCGAGGCAATTTGGGGTACACGGAGCAGTCCTCGAGTTGCTCTGCTGAACTTGGTACTCCTCTAGACTTGGCCCGTTGTTCTCGGGGAACCTCTGGAGTTGCCTAAAGGGAGTCAAGCCTCAGGTCGTGTTTGATGGGGAACGGGGGATGGCTCTGGAGTCAATGCAGGGGAAGCGGGCCTCATCTCGAGTTGATTTGGGGCCCATGGA
>JAJLRB010001906.1:0-33018 GCA_020976825.1 Odocoileus hemionus
CTTTCCACAAGCCCCTCAAGAGGAGGCTTCTCTCAGCAATAGGTATGAGGGAGGGACCCTGAGATTGCTGCCTCAATGGGCATATACACCGAGAAGCCCTGACTCGAAAGGAGGCCGGGTTTCCTTGCAGTGGCTTGAATACAGTCTAGTCTTTCATCTCACAAGGTGAAGGGATGTCTGCACCACCTGTGGAGTCCCTAGAGAAAGCCCTAGGTCCCCGACTCCTTTCGACGGAATGCCTCACATGCCTCTGACACCTCGAGAGGCACGCAGAGCTCACTGCTTCAAAATTTGACGGAGCCTGACTCCTCTTGAACATTGACAGGAATCCCAGTATCCCTGTGGCTACTGGAAAGGGACCCTGGGTCTCCCGACTCACCTCGAGAAGCGTCCCTTTTGCCCTGCCAAGCCTCGAAGAGACTCCTGAGGTGTCCCTCGTAACTCGACAGGAGTCCTGACTTCGTTGAACAAACACGAGGGTTGAAGGGCCATCCCCGCCGGATGCTCGAGATTGTACCCGAGGTCTCCGCCGCAATTCGGAGAAAAACAATGAGCCTTCCCCCTCCAAGCGAGATGAGGCCAGATTCCCTGACTGCATTGCAGAGCAATTCCGTGTGCCACCTGCAACTTGTCACAGGAGCCACGGGGAATTGGCTTGAATGGTTTGTCCGAGACAGTCCGCACTAAAATCACTTGTCACAAGTTAATAGCGAGGGGACCCTTGAGGGTCACACCAGCGTCCGCGAAGAGGACGGCACGGAGCGCCAATGGGCCCCGAACATTCAACCTCGTGCAGGGATGGGGCCCGACTTCCCCTGCATTTGCCTCCAGAGCCATCCCCCGTTCACACATTCAAACCGACTACCTGACGGCGTGGACTACCGTAAGGCAAACTGCAAGAGGTTCCACGGGCAGGGAGAAAACAACGGGGGCCAAGGGTCTGAGGAGGTGTTGTACCACAGGTTCAGCGGAGTGAGCAACTCGGGGACCTGCTCGGTGTTACCCCAAATTGCCTCGTAGAAATGGAGCGCTGATTCCCTGGCCTTAGACTCATGACGTAGGCCACCTTTTCCACACATGCCCCATACAAGAGGGGGATGGGGCTTCTCACTGCAATTAGGTATTTGAGGGCAGGAGACCACTTGAGGCGATTGCTGCCTCAATGGGCATAATTTACACCGCAGGATAGCCCTGACTCGAAAAGGAGGGCGGCTTTTCTTAGCAGTGGATCTGACTACATTCAAGTCTTTTAACTTCTACACAAGCTGTAGGGATGTCTGCACCACCAGCCTGTGGAGAGTCCCCTAGAGAAAGCCCTAGAAGTCCCCGGGACTCCTTTCGAACGGAAACTGGGACATTGCCGCTCACACTTGCCTCTGACACTCCTCGGAGAGGCACGCAGAGCTCACTGGCGCTTCAAAATTTGACGGAGCCTGACTCCTCTTGAACCATTGACAGGAATCCCAGTATCCCTGTGGCTCACCTGGAAAGAGAGGGACCCTGGGTCTCCCGACTCACCTCTCGAGAAGCATAGGTCCTTTTGCCCTGCCAAGCCGCCTCCGAAGAGACCTCTGAGAGGTGTCCCTCGTAACTCTCGCAACAGTGAGTTCCTGACTTCGTTGAAACAACACGAGGGTTGAAGGGCCATCCCCGCCCGTAAGTCGCAGAGAGAATGCTTACCCAGGTCCCCGCCGCAACTCGAGGAAAAAAAACAATGAGACTTCCCCCTCCAAGCTGGAGATGAGGAACCCCCAACCGATTCCCCTGCACTGCATGCAGAGCAATTTACGTGAGCCCCTAGATGAAACATGTCAGGAGCCTCGACTTGCTGTGATGGATGTCGAGACAGTCCGCAAAAACACTGTCACAAGTAGAGAGGGACCCTGAGGTCACACCAGCATGCGAAGGAGCTCCATGGGCACCCAGCCCAAATCAACTCGAGATGAGGCCGCTTCCCCTGGCATTGACTCCAGAGCCATCCCCAGTTCCCCATCAAACACGACCTGAGGCTTGGACTCCCTTTAGGCAACTCCAGAGGTTCCCCGGAGAACAACGGGCCAAGTCTAGAGGAAAAAAAGAGGTACAGTAACAAGTAACAAGTTCAGCAGAGCAACTCGAGGACTGCTCCCGTTTGTACCCCAAATTGCCTCGAGATGAGAGCTGATTCCCTGGCTTAGACTCAAGACGTAGGCCACCTTTCCACCAAGCCCCTCAAGAGGAGGCTTCTCTCAGCAATAGGTATGAGGGAGGGACCCTGAGATTGCTGCCTCAATGGGCATATACACCGAGAAGCCCTGACTCGAAAGGAGGCGCCGGTTTCCTTGCAGTGGCTTGAATACAGTCTAGTCTTTCATCTCACAAGGTGAAGGGATGTCTTATGTCTGCACCACCTGTGGAGTCCCTAGAAGAAAGCCTAGGTCCCCGACTCCTTTCGACGGAATGCCTCACATGCCTCTGACACCTCGAGAGGCACGCAGAGCTCACTGCTTCAAAATTTGACGGAGCCCTGACTCCTCTTGAACATTGACAGGAATCCCAGTATCCTGTGGCTACTGGAAAAAGGGACCCTGGGTCTCTCCGACTCACCTCGAGAAGCGTTCCTTTTGCCCTGCCAAGCCTCGAAGAGACTCCTGAGGTGTCCCTCGTAACTCGACAGGAGTCCTGACTTCGTTGAACAAAACACGAGGGTTGAAAGGGCCATCCCCGCCGCCGTAAGTCGAGAATGTACCCCAGGTCCCCGCCGCAACTCGAGAAAAAAAACCATGAGACTTCCCCTCCAAGCGAGATGAGGCCCGATATCCCCTGCACTGCATGCAGAGCAATTCCCGTGAGCCCCCTGAAACATGTCAGGAGCCTCGGACTTGCTTGATGGATGTCGAGACAGTCCGCAAAAACACTGTCACAAGTAGAAAGAGGGACCCTGAGGTCACACCAGCATCGCGAAGGAGCTCCATGGGCCCCAAATCAACTCGAGATGAGGCCCGCTTCCCTGCATTGACTCCAGAGCCATCCCCCGTTCCCCATCAAACACGACCTGAGGCTTGACTCCCTTTAGGCAACTCCAGAGGTTCCCCGAGCGGGTGAAACAACGGGCCAAGTCTAGAGAGGAGTACAAGTTCAGCAGAGCAACTCGAGGACTGCTCCGTGTACCCCAAATTGCCTCGAGATGAGAGCTGATTCCCTGGCTTAGACCTCAAGACGTAGGCCACCTTTCCACAAGCCCCTCAAGAGGAGGCTTCTCTCAGCAATAGGTATGAGAGGGGGGGACCCTGAGATTGCTGCCTCAATGGGCATATACACCGACAGCCCTCAAGGAAGGGCCCTGACTCGAAAGGGAGGCCGGGTTTCCTTGCAGTGGCTTGAATACAGTCTAGTCTTTCAT
This sequence comes from Odocoileus hemionus, assembly GCA_020976825.1. Lineage (NCBI taxonomy): Eukaryota > Metazoa > Chordata > Mammalia > Artiodactyla > Cervidae > Odocoileus > Odocoileus hemionus. Next base: position 3,383 of record JAJLRB010001906.1, read on the forward strand.
CTCACAAGGTGAAGGGATGTCTGCACACCTGTGGAGTCCCTAGAGAAAGCCCTAGGTCCCCGACTCCTTTCGACGGAATGCCTCACATGCCTCTGACACCTCGAGAGGCACGCAGAGCTCACTGCTTCAAAATTTGACGGAGCCTGACTCCTCTTTGAACATTGACAGGAATCCCAGTATCCCTGTGGCTACTGGAAAGGGACCCTGGGTCTCCCGACTCACCTCGAGAAGCGTCCCTTTTGCCCTGCCAAGCCTCGAAGAGACTCCTGAGGTGTCCCTCGTAACTCGACAGGAGTCCTGACTTCGTTGAACAAACACGAGGGTTTGAAGGGCCATCCCCGCCGTAAGTCGAGAATGTACCCCAGGTCCCCGCCGCAACTCGAGAAAAACCATGAGACTTCCCCTCCAAGCGAGATGAGGCCCGATTCCCCCCTGCACTGCATGCAGAGCAATTCCGTGAGCCCCCTGAAACATGTCAGGAGCCTCGACTTGCTTGATGGATGTCGAGACAGTCCGCAAAAACACTGTCACAAGTAGAGAGGGACCCTGAGGTCACACCAGCATCGCGAAGGAGCTCCATGGGCCCCAAATCAACTCGAGATGAGGCCCCGCTTCCCCTGCATTGACTCCAGAGCCATCCCCCGTTCCCCATCAAACACGACCTGAGGCTTGACTCCCTTTAGGCAACTCCAGAGGTTCCCCGAGAACAACGGGCCAAGTCTAGGAGAGGAGTACCAAGTTCAGCAGAGCAACTCGAGGACTGCTCCGTGTACCCCAAATTGCCTCGAGATGAGAGCTGATTCCCTGGCTTAGACTCAAGACGTAGGCCACCTTTCCACAAGCCCCTCAAGAGGAGGCTTCTCTCAGCAATAGGTATGAGGGAGGGACCCTGAGATTGCTGCCTCAATGGGCATATACACCGAGAAAGCCTGACTCGAAAGGAGGCCGGGTTTCCTTGCAGTGGCTTGAATACAGTCTAGTCTTTCATCTCACAAGGTGAAGGGATGTCTGCACCACCTGTGGAGTCCCTAGAGAAAGCCCTAGGTCCCCCGACTCCTTTCGACGGAATGCCTCACATGCCTCTGACACCTCGAGAGGCACGCAGAGCTCACTGCTTCAAAATTTGACGGAGCCTGACTCCTCTTGAACATTGACAGGAATCCCAGTATCCCTGTGGCTACTGGAAAGGGACCCTGGGTCTCCCGACTCACCTCGAGAAGCGTCCCTTTTGCCCTGCCAAGCCTCGAAGAGACTCCTGAGGTGTCCCTCGTAACTCGACAGGAGTCCTGACTTCGTTGAACAAACACGAGGGTTGAAGGGCCATCCCCGCCGTAAGTCGAGAATGTACCCCAGGTCCCCGCCGCAACTCGAGAGAGAAAAACCATGAGACTTCCCCCTCCAAGCGAGAGATGAGGCCCGATTCCCCTGCACTGCATGCAGAGCAATTCCGTGAGCCCCCTGAAACATGTCAGGAGCCTCGACTTGCTTGATGGATGTCGAGACAGTCCGCAAAAAACACTGTCACAAGTAGAGAGGGACCCTGAGGTCACACCAGCATCGCGAAGAAGCTCCATGGGCCCCAAATCAACTCGAGATGAGGCCCGCTTCCCCTGCATTGACTCCAGAGCCATCCCCCGTTCCCCATCAAACACGACCTGAGGCTTGACTCCCTTTAGGCAACTCCAGAGGTTCCCCGAGAACAACGGGAGAGTCTAGAGGAGTACCAAGTTCAGCAGAGCAACTCGAGGACTGCTCCGTGTACCCCAAATTGCCTCGAGATGAGAGCTGATTCCCTGGCTTAGACTCAAGACGTAGGCCCACCTTTCCACAAGCCCCTCAAGAGGAGGCTTCTCTCAGCAATAGGTATGAGGGAGGGACCCTGAGATTGCTGCCTCAATGGGCATATATACACCGAGAAGCCCTGACTCGAAAGGAGGCCGGGTTTCCTTGCAGTGGCTTGAATACAGTCTAGTCTTTCATCTCACAAGGTGAAGGGATGTCTGCACCACCTGTGGAGTCCCTAGAGAAAGCCCTAGGTCCCCGACTCCTTTCGACGGAATGCCTCACATGCCTCTGACACCTCGAGAGGCACGCAGAGCTCACTGCTTCAAAATTTGACGGAGCCTGACTCCTCTTGAACATTGACAGGAATCCCAGTATCCCTGTGGCTACTGGGGAAAGGGACCCCTGGGTCTCCCGACTCACCCTCGAGAAGCGTCCCTTTTGCCCTGCCAAGCCTCGAAAGAGACTCCTGAGGTGTCCCTCGTAAACTCGACAGGAGTCCTGACTTCGTTTGAACAAACACGAGGGTTTGAAGGGCCATCCCCGCCGTAAGTCGAGAATGTACCCCAGGTCCCCGCCGCAACTCGAGAAAAAACCATGAGACTTCCCCCCTCCAAGCGAGATGAGGCCCGATTCCCCTGCACTGCATGCAGAGCAATTCCTGTGAGCCCCCTGAAACATGTCAGGAGCCTCGACTTGCTTGATGGATGTCGAGACAGTCCGCTCAAAACACAACTCTGTCACAAGTAGAGAGGGACCCTGAGGTCACACCAGCATCGCGAAGGAGCTCCATGGGCCCCAAATCAACTCGAGATGAGGCCCGCTTCCCCTGCATTGACTCCAGAGCCATCCCCCGTTCCCCATCAAACACGACCTGAGGCTTGACTCCCTTTAGGCAACTCCAGAGGTTCCCCAGAGAACAAACGGGCCAAGTCTAGAGGAGTACCAAGTTCAGCAGCAGCAACTCGAGGACTGCTCCGTGTACCCCAAATTGCCTCGAGATGAGAGCTGATTTCCCTGGCTTAGACTCAAGACGTAGGCCACCTTTCCACAAGCCCCTCAAGAGGAGGCTTCTCTCAGCAATAGGTATGAGGGAGGGGACCCTGAGATTGCTGCCTCAATGGGCATATACACCGAGAAGCCCTGACTCGAAAGGAGGCCGGGTTTCCTTGCAGTGGCTTGAATACAGTCTAGTCTTTTCATCTCACAAGGTGAAGGGATGTCTGCACCACCTGTGGAGTCCCTAGAGAAAGCCCTAGGTCCCCGACTCCTTTCGACGGAATGCCTCACATGCCTCTGACACCTCGAGAGGCACGCAGAGCTCACTGCCTTCAAAATTTGACGGAGCCTGACTCCTCTTGAACATTGACAGGAATCCCAGTATCCTGTGGCTACTCGGGAAAAGGGACCCTGGGTCTCCCGACTCACCTCGAGAGGCGTCCCTTTTGCCCTGCCAAGCCTCGAAGAGACTCCTGAGGTGTCCCTCGTAACTCGACAGGAGTCCTGACTTCGGTTGAACCAAACACGAGGGGTTGAATGGGCCATCCCCGCCGTAAGTCGAGAATGTACCCCAGGTCCCCACCGCAACTCGAGAAAAACCATGAGACTTCCCCCTCCAAGCGAGATGAGGCCCGATTCCCCTGCACTGCATGCAGAGCAATTTCCGTGAGCCCCCTGAAACATGTCAGGAGCATCGACTCTCGACTTGCTTGATGGATGTCGAGACAGTCCGCAAATACACTGTCACAAGTAGAGAGGGACCCTGAGGTCACACCAGCATCGCGAAGGAGCTCCATGGGCCCCAAATCAACTCGAGATGAGGCCCGCTTCCCCTGCATTGACTCCAGAGCCATCCCCCGTTCCCCATCAAACACGACCTGAGGCTTGACTCCCTTTAGGCAACTCCAGAGGTTCCCCGAGAACAACGGGCCAAGGTCTAGAGGTGTAGCCAGTACCAAGTTCAGCAGAGCAACTCGAGGACTGCTCCGTGTACCCCAAATTGCCTCGAGATGAGAGCTGATTCCTTGGCTTAGACTCATGTACGACGTAGGCCACCTTTCCACAAGCCCCTCAAGAGGAGGCCTTCTCTTCAGCAATAGGTATGAGGGGAGGGACCCTGAGATTGCTGCCTCAATGGGCATATACACCGATGAGAAGCCCTGACTCGAAAGGAGGCAGGTTTCCTTGCAGTGGCTTGAATACAGTCTAGTCTTTCATCTCACAAGGTGAAGGGATGTCTGGCACCACCTGTGGAGTCCCTAGAGAAAGCCCTAGGTCCCCGACTCCTTTCGACGGAATGCCTCACATGCCTCTGACACCTCGAAGCAGGCACGCAGAGCTCACTGCTTCAAAATTTGACGGAGCCTGACTCCTCTTGAACATTGACAGGATATCCAGTATCCTGTGGCTACTGGAAAGGGACCTGGGTCTCCCGACCTCACCTCGAGAAGCGTCCCTTTTGCCCTGCCAAGCCTCGAAAAGAGACTCCTGACGGTGTCCCTCGTAACTCGGACAGGATGTCCCTGACTTCGTTGAACAAAACACGAGGGGTTGAAGGGCCATCCCCCGCCGTAAGTCGAGAATGTACCCCAGGTCCCCGCCGCAACTCGAGAAAAAAACCAGTGAGACTTCCCCCTCCCTCCAAGCGAGATTTGACGTGGCCCAGATTCCCCTGCACTGCATGCAGAGCAATTCCGTGAGCCCCCTGAAACATGTCAGTGGAGCCTCGACTTGCTGATGGATGTCGAGACAGTCCGCAAAAAAACACTGTCACAAGGGTAGAGAGGGACTCCCTGAGGTCACACCAGTACATCGCGAAGGAGTCCTTGGGGCCCCAAATCAACTCGAGATGAGGCCCGCTTCCCCTGCATTGACTCCAGAGCCATCCCCGTTCCCCATCAAAACACGGACCTGAGGCTTGGGACTCCTTTAGGCAACTCCAGAGGTTCCACCGAGAACAACGGCGGGTGCCCATTGTCTAGTGGCGAGCTAGTCACCAAGTTCAGCAGAGCAACTCGAGGATAGCCTGCTCCGACTTTTGTACCCCAAATTGCCTCGAGATGAGAGCTGATTCCCTGGCTTAGTCTCAAGACGTAGGGCACTCCTTTCCACAAGCCCCTCAAAAGAGGAGGCTTCTCTCACGCAATAGGTATGAGGGAGGGACCATGAGATTGCTGCCTAATGGGCCATATACACGAGAAGCCCTGACTCGAAAGGAGGGGGGGGGGTGAGGCCGGGGTTTCCTTGCACGTGGCTTGATTACAGTATCTAGTCTTTCATCTCACAAGGTGAAGGGATGTCTGCACCACCTGTGGTGTCCCTAGAGAAAGCCCTTAGGTCCCCGACTCCTTTCGACGGAATGACCTACCACCATGCCTCTGACACCCCGAGAGATAAAGTCACGCAGAGACTCACTGCTGTCAAATGTTTGACGGAGCTCCTGACTACCTCTTGCTCAACATTGACAGGAATCCCAGTATCCCTGTGGCTATGGAAAGGGACCCTGGGTCTCCCGGGGGACTCACCTCGAGAAGCGTCCCTTTTGCCCTGCCAAGCCCTCGAAGAGACTCTGAGGTGTCCATAATCGTAACTCGACAGGAGTCCTGACTTCGTTGAACAAACACGAGGGTTGATGGGCCATCCCGCCGTAAGTCCGAGAATGTACCCCAGGTCCCCGCCGCGAGGGGACTCCGAGAAAAACCTATGAGACTTCCCCCTCCAGCGAGATGAGGCCCGATTAGCCCCTGCACTGCATGCAGAGCATTCACGTGAGCCCCTGAAACACTTGTCAGGAGCTCGACTTGCTTGATGGATGTCGAGACAGTCCGCAAAAACACTGTCACAAGTAGGAGAGGGACCCTGAGGTCACACCAGCCATCGCGACAGGAGCTCCATGGGCTCCCAAATCAACTCGAGATGAGGCCCGCTTCCTCCTGCATTGACTCCAGAGCCATCACCCCGTTCCCCCATCAAACACGACCTGAGGCTTTGACCTCCCTTTTAGGCAACTCCAGAGGTTCCCCGGAGAACAATGGGCCGAGTCTAGACGAGTACCAAGTTGAGCAGAGCAAACTCGAGGACCTGCTCCGTGTACCCCAAATTGCCTCGTGATGAGGGCGCTGACTAAATGGCTTAGACTCAAGACGTAGGTCCACCTATCCACTAAGCCCTCAAGTGGAGGATTCTCTCAGCAATAGGTATGAGGAGAGGGATCTGGAGATTGCTGCCTTCACTGGGCATATTCACCGAGGAAAGCCCTGACTCGAAAGGAGGCCGGCTTTTCCTTGCAGTGGCTTGAATACAGTCTAGTTTTTTTTCTTTCATCTCACAAGCTGAAGGGAATGTCTTTGCACACACCTTTGGAGTCCCCCCTAGAGAAAGCCCTAGGTCCCCGACTCCTTTCGACGGAATCCTCACATGGCCCCTCTGACACCTCGAGAGGCACGCAGAGCTCACTGCTTTCAAATTGACGGGAGCCCTGACTCCTCTTGAACATTGACAGGAATCCAGTATCCCTGTGGCTACTGGAAAGGGACCTGGGTCTCCCGACTCACCTCGAGAAGCGTCCCCCTTTTTCCTGCAAGCCTCGAAGAGACTCCTGAGGTGCCCCCTCGTAACTCGACAAAGGAGTCCCCCTTGACTTCGTTGAACTCAACACGAAAGGGTTGAAGGGGCCAAATCCCCGCGTATATAGTCGAGAATGTTACCCCAGGTCCCCGCCGCAATTCGAGGGAAAAACCATGGAGGACTTCCCCCTCCAAGCGAGATGAGGGCCCGATTCCCCTGCCCTAGCTGCATGCAGAGCAATTCAGTGAGCCCCCTGAAACATGTCAGGAGCCTCGACTTGCTTGAAAATGGATGTCGAGACAGTCCGCAAAAAACACTGTCACCACAAGTAGAGAGGGACCCTGATTGTCACACCTAGCATTCGCGAAGGAGCTCCATGGGCACCGCAAATCAACCTCGAGAAAAATGAGGGCCCCGCCCTTTTCCCCCTGCCCATAGACTCCAGAGCCATCCCACGTTTGTTTGTCTCATCCAAACCACGACCTGCAGGCTTTTGACTCCCTTTAGGCCAAACTTCCAGAGGGTTTTTCCCCGAGAACAAACGGGCCCCCGAGTCTTCTAGAGGAGTACCATGTTTTGAGCAGAGCCAACTTCGATGACTGCTCCGTGTTACCCAAAAATTCTTGCATAACCTAGAAGATTGAAGAGCTGACTCCGCAGCTTAGACCTTTCATGACGTAGGCCACCCTTTTCCCCCAACAAGCCCCCCCCTCAAGAGCGTGGCTGCTCCCCTCAGCAATAGGTATGAGGGAGGGACCCCTGAGATTGCTGCCCTCAATGGGCAATATAACCAACGAGATGCCCCTGACTCGAAAGGAGCCCGGCTTTCCTTGCAGTGGCTTGAAATACAGTCTAGTCTTTCATCTCACAAGCGTGAAGGGATTGTCCCCTGCCAAACCAACTTGTGGGATGTCCCCCCCCTAGAGAAAGCCCTAGGTCCCCGACTCTTTCCGACGGAATGCCTCCAAATGACTCCTGACACCTCGAGGTAGGCACGCAGAGCTCACTGCTTCAAAATTTGATCCCGGAGCCTGACCTACTCTTGAACATTGACAGAATCCCAGTAACCCCTGTGGGCTTTACTGGAAAGGGACCCTGTGTCTCCCGACTCCACCTCGAGAAGCCCGTCCCTTTTGCCCTGCCAAGCCTCGAAGAGTCTCCCTGAGGTGTCCCCCCCACCCTCGTAACTCGACAGAGAAGGAGTTCCCCCTGACTTCGTTGAACCAACACGAGGGGTTGAAGGGCCAATCCCCCCGCCGTAAGTCCCGAGAATGTACCCCAGGGTCCGCCGCAACTCGAGTAAGACATGAGACTTCCCCCTCCCAGCGAGATAGAGGCCGATTCCCCTGCACTGCATGCAGAGCAATCCCCCGTTGAGCCCCCCTGAAACCATGTCAGGAGCCTCGACTTTGGCCGTTGATGGATGTCGAGACAGTCCCCAGCAAAAAACACTGTCACAAGTAGAGAGGACCCCTGAGGTTCACAAACCAGCATCGCGAAGGAGCTCCATGGGCCCCAAAATCAAACTCCGAGATGAGGCCCGCTTACCCTGGCATTGACCCTCCTGAGCCATCCCGTTCCCCATCAAACACGACCCTGAGCCTTTTGACTTCCCTTTAGGCAACTCCAGAAAGTGTTCCGAGAGAAACCAACGGGCCAAGTCTAGACGGAGTACCAAAGTTCAGACAGGAAGCAACTCGAGGGACTGCTTTCCGTGTACCCCAAATTGGCCCTCGAGATGAGAGCTGATTCACCTGGCTTAGACTCAAGACCGTAGGCCCACCCTTTCCACAAGCACTCAAGAGGAGGCTCTCTCGCAATAGGTTATGAGGGAGGGGACCCATGATGTTTGCTGCCTCAATGGGCATATACACCGAGACGCCTGACCCTCGAAAGGAGGGCTCCGGGTTTCCTTGCAGTGGCTTTGAATACACCCCCCCCCTACTTAGTCCATCTCCTTGTTTCATCTCACAAGGTGAAGGGATGTCTGCACCACCTGTGGAGTCCCCCCCTAGAGAAAGCCAGGTCCCGAACTCCTTTCGACGGAGGGAATGCCTCACCATGCCCTCTGACACCTTCGAGAAGGCACGCAGAGCTCACTTGCTTCAATAAATTTGACGGAGACCCCCTGACTCCTCTTTGAACATTGACATGGAATCCCCCAGTATCCCTGTGGCTACTGGAAAGGGACCCCTGGGTCTCCCGACTCAACTCGAGAAGCGTTCCCTTTTGCCCTGCCAAGCCACTCCGAAGAGACTCCTGAGGTGTCCCCTCGTAACTCGACAGGACTCCTGAACCTTCGTTGAACACAACACGAGGGTTGAAGGGCCTATCCCCGCGTAAGTCGAAGGAATGTTACCCAGGTCCCGCGCCCGCAACTCCGAGAAAAACCAATGAGACTTCCCCCTCCAAGCGAGAAATGAGGGGGCCCGATTCCCCATGCACTGCATGCAGAGCAATTCGTGAGCCCACCCCTGAAAAACAATGTCAGGAGCCTCGACTTTGCTTGTGGATGTCGAGACAGTCCGCAAAAAACACTGTCAACAAGTAGTGAAGGGGACCCCTGAGGTCCCCACTACAGCCATCGCGAAGGAGCCTCCATGGGCACCAAAATCATAACTCGAGATGAGGCCCCGTTTCCCCTGGCATTGACCACTCAGAATAGCCATCCCCCCGTTCCCCAAATGAAAACACCAACTGAGGGCGTTGACCTGCCCTTTAGGCAACTTCCAGAGGTTCCCCCCCGAGAACAAACGGGCCCAAGTCCTAGAGGAGTATACTAGTTTCAGCCAGAGAAAACTCGAGGACTGCCTCCCGTGTACCCCAAAATTGCTCTCGAATAGATGAGAGCTGAACTTCCTGGCTTAGACTCAAGACGTAAAAAAAAGGCCACCTTTCCACAAGCCCCTCAAGCGGAGGCTTCTCTTCAGCAATAGGGTTATGGAGGGAAAGGGACCCTGAGATTGCTGCCCTTCAATGGGCATATATCACCCGAGAAGCCCTGACTCGAAAGGAGGAGCCCCCCGGGTTTCCTTTGCAGTGGCTTGAATACAGTCCTAGTCTTTCATCCTCACAAGGTGAAGGGAATTGTTCCTGCAACACTGTGGAGTCCCCCCCCCCCCCTAGAGAAAGACCTAGGTCCCCCCCGACTCCCTTTCGACAAAAAAAATGTCCCCTCCCATGCCCTCTGACACCTGAGAGGCTCCGCAGAGCTCACTGCTTTCCAAAATTTGACGGAGCCTTGACTCCTCTTGAACATTGACAGGAATCCAGTATCCTGCTGTGCCCTACTGGAAAGGGACCCGCCTGGGTCTCCCCGACTCACCTCGAGAAGCGCTTCTTTTGCCCTGCCAAGCCTCCCAAGAGACTCCTGAGGTGTCCCTCGTAAACTCGACAGGAGTCCTGACTTCGTTGAACCAACACGAGGCGTTGAAGGGCCATCCCCGCCGTAGTAAGTCGAGAATCTGTACCCCCAGGTTCCCCGCCGCCGCAAACTCGAGGAAAAACCATGAGACTTCCCCCCCTCCAAGCGAGATGAGGCCCGATTCCCCTGCACTGCATGCAGAGCAATTCCCGTGAGCCCCCTGAAACATGTCAGGAGCCCCTCGACTTGCTTGATGGATGTCGAGGACAGGTCCGCAAAAAACTGTTCACAAGTAGAGAGGGACCCTGAGGTCACACCAGCATTGACGAAGGAGCTCCATGGGCCCCAAATCAACTCGAGATGAGGCCCGCTTGCCCTGCATTGACCTCCAGAGCCATCCCCGTTCCCCATCAAACACGACCTGAGGCTTGATCCCTTTAGGCAACTCCAGAGGTTCCCCAGAGAAAAAGGGCCAAGTCTAGAGGAGTACTAAGTTCAGCTAGAGCAATCGAGGACTGACTCCGTGTACCCCAAATTGCCTCTCGAGATGAGAGCTGATTCCCTGGCTTAGACTCAAGACGTAGGCCACCTTTCCACAAGCCCCTCAAGAGGAGGCTTCTCTCAGCAATTAGGTATGAGGGAGGGAACCTGAGATTGCTGCCTCAATGGGCATATTACACCGAGAAGCCCTGACTCGAAAGGAGGCCGGGTTTCCTTGCAGTGGCTTGAATACAGTCTAGTCTTTCATCTCACAAGGTGAAGGGATGTTGCACCACCTGTGGAGTCCCTAGAGAAAGACCCTAGGTCCCGACTCCTTGCGAAGGAATGCCTCACATGCCTCTGACACCTCGAGAGGCACGCAGAGCTCCACTGCTTCAAAATTTGACGGAGCCTGACTCCTCTTGAACATTGACAGGAATCCCAGTATCCCTGTGGCTACTGGAAAGGGACCCTGGGTCTCCCGACTCACCTCGAGAAGCGTCCCTTTTGCCCTGCTCAAGCCTCGAAGAGACTCCTGTAGGTGTCCCTCGTAATTCGACAGGAGTCCTGACTTCGTTGAACAAACACGAGGGTTGAAGGGCCATCCCGCCGTGTGAGTAAGTCGAGAATGTACCCCAGGTCCCCGCCGCAACTCGAGAAAAACATGAGACTTCCCCCTCCAAGCGAGATGAGGCCCGATTCTCCTGCACTGCATGCAGAGCAATTCTGTGAGCCCCCTGAAACATGTCAGGAGCCTCGACTTGCTTGATGGATGTGAGAGACAGTCCGCAAAAAAACACTGTCACTAAGTAGAGAGGGACCCTGAGGTCACACCAGCATACGCGAAGGAGCTCCATGGGCCCCAAATCAACTCGAGATGAGGCCCGCTTCCCCTGCATTGACTCCAGAGCCATCCCCCGTTCCCCATCAAACACGACCTGAGGCTTGACTCCCTTTAGGCAACTCCAGAGGTTCCCCGAGAACAACGGGCCAAGTCTAGAGGAGTACCAAGTTCAGCAGAGCAACTCGAGGACTGCTCCGTGTACCCCAAATTGCCTCGAGATGAGAGCTGATTCCCTGGCTTAGACTCAAGATGTAGGCCACCTTTCCAAAAGCCCCTCAAGAGGAGGCTTCTCTCAGAAATAGGTATGAGGGAGGGACCCTGAGATTGCTGCCTCAATGGGCATATATACCGAGAAGCCCTGACTCGAAAGGAGGCCGGGTTTCCTTGCAGTGGCTTGAATACAGTCTAGTCTTTCATCTCACAAGATGAAGGGATGTCTGCACCACCTGTGGAGTCCCTAGAGAAAGCCCTAGGTCCCCGACTCCTTTCGACGGAATGCCTCACATGCCTCTGACACTTCGAGAGGCACGCAGAGCTCACTGCTTCAAAATTTGACGGAGCCTGACTCCTCTTGAACATTGACAGGAATCCCAGTATCCCTGTGGCTACTGGAAAGGGACCCTTGGTCTCCCGACTCACCTCGAGAAGCGTCCCATTTTGCCCTGCCAAGCCTCGAAGAGACTCCTGAGGTGTCCCTCGTAACTCGACAGGAGTCCTGACTTCGTTGAACAAACACTAGGGTTGAAGGGCCATCCCCGCCGTAAGTCGAGAATGTACCCCAGGTCCCCGCCGCAACTCGAGAAAAACCATGAGACTTCCCCCTTCAAGCGAGATGAGGCCCGATTCCCCTGCACTGCATGCAGAGCAATTCTGTGAGCCCCCTGAAACATGTCAGGAGCCTCGACTTGCTTGATGGATGTCGAGACAGTCAGCAAAAACACTGTCACAAGTAGAGAGGGACCCTGAGGTTCCACCAGCATCGCGAAGGATCTCCATGGGCCCCAAATCAACTCGAGATGAGGCCCGCTTCCCCTGCATTGACTCCAGAGCCATCCCCCGTTCCCCATCAAACACGACCTGAGGCTTGACTCCCTTTAGGCAACTCCAGAGGTTCCCCGAGAACAACGGGCCAAGTCTAGACGAGTCCAAAGTTCAGCAGAGCAACTCGAGGACTGCTCCGTGTACCCCAAATTGCCTCGAGATGAGAGCTGATTCCCTGGCTTAGACTCAAGACGTAGGCAAACTTTCCACAAGCCCCTCAAGAGGAGGATTCTCTAAGCAATAGGTATGAGGGAGGGACCCTGAGATTGCTGCCTCAATGGGCATATACACCGAGAAGCCCTGACTCGAAAGGAGGCCGGGTTTCCTTGCAGTGGCTTGAATACAGTCTAGTCTTTCATCTCACAAGGTGAAGGGATGTCTGCACCACCTGTGGAGTCCCTAGAGAAAGCCCTAGGTCCCCGACTCCTTTCGACGGTTTTCCTCACATGCCTCTGACACCTCGAGAGGCACGCAGAGCTCACTGCTTCAAAATTTGACGGAGCCTGACTCCTCTTGAACATTGACAGGAATCCCAGTATCCCTGTGGCTACTGGAAAGGGACCCTGGGTCTCACGACTCACCTCGACAAGCGTCCCTTTTGCCCTGCCAAGCCTCGAAGAGACTCCTGAGGTGTCCCTCGTAACTCGACAGGAGTCCTGACTTCGTTGAACAAACACGAGGGTTGAAGGGCCATCCCCGCCGTAAGTCGAGAATGTACCCCATGTCCCCGCCGCAACTCGAGAAAAACGATGAGACTTCCGGCTCCAAGCGAGATGAGGCCCGATTCCCCTGCACTGCATGCAGAGCAATTCCGTGAGCCCCCTGAAACATGTCAGGAGCCTCGACTTGCTTGATGGATGTCGAGACAGTCCGCAAAAACACTGTCACAAGTAGAGAGGGACCCTGAGGTCACACCAGCATCGCGAAGGAGCTCCATGGGCCCCAAATCAACTCGAGTTGAGGCCCGCTTCCCCTGCATTGACTCCATAGCCATCCCCCGTTCCCCATCAAACACGACCTGAGGCTTGACTCCCTTTAGGCAACTCCAGAGGTTCCCCGAGAACAACGGGCCAAGTCTAGAGGAGTACCAAGTTCAGCAGAGCAACTCGAGGACTGCTCCGTGTACCCCAAATTGCCTCGAGATGAGAGCTGTTTCCCTGGCTTAGATTCAAGACGTAGGCCACTTTTCCACAAGCCCCTCAAGAGGAGGCTTCTCTCAGCAATAGGTATGAGGGAGGGACCCTGAGATTGCTGCCTCAATGGGCATATACACCGAGAAGCCCTGACTCGAAAGGAGGCCGGGTTTCCTTGCAGTGGCTTGAATACAGTCTAGTCTTTCATCTCACAAGGTGAAGGGATGTCTGCACCACCTGTGGAGTCCCTAGAGAAAGCCCTAGGTCCCCGACTCCTTTCGACGGAATGCCTCACATGCCTCTGACACCTCGAGAGGCACGCAGAGCTCACTGCTTCAAAATTTGACGGAGCCTGACTCCTCTTGAACATTGACAGCAATCCCAGTATCACTGTAGCTACTGGAAAGGACACTGGGTCTCCCGACTCACCTCGAGAAGCGTCCCTTTTGCCCTGCCAAGCCTCGAAGAAACTCCTGAGGTGTCCCTCGTAACTCGACAGGAGTCCTGACTTCGTTGAACAAACACGAGGGTTGAAGGGCCATCCCCGCCGTAAGTCGAGAATGTACCCCAGGTCCCCGCCGCAACTCGAGAAAAACCATGAGACTTCCCCCTCCAAGCGAGATGAGGCCCGATTCCCCTTCACTGCATGCAGAGCAATTCCGTGAGCCCCCTGAAACATGTCAGGAGCCTCGACTTGCTTGATGGATGTCGAGACAGTCCGCAAAAACACTGTCACAAGTAGAGAGGGACACTGAGGTCAAACCAGATTTGCGAAGGAGCTCCATGGGCCCCAAATCAACTCGAGATGAGGCCCGCTTCCCCTGCATTGACTCCAGAGCCATCCCCCGTTCCCCATCAAACACGACCTGAGGCTTGACTCCCTTTAGGGAACTCCAGAGGTTCCCGAGAACAACGGGCCAAGTCTAGAGGAGTACCAAGTTCAGCAGAGCAACTCGAGACTGCTCCGTGTACCCCAAATTGCCTCGAGATGAGAGCTGATTCCCTGGCTTAGACTCAAGACGTAGACAAACTTTCCACAAGCCTCTCAAGAGGAGGCTTCTCTCAGCAATAGGTATGAGGGAGGGACCCTGAGATTGCTGCCTCAATGGTCATATACACCGAGAAGCCCTGACTCGAAAGGAGGCCGGGTTTCCTTGCAGTGGCTTGAATACAGTCTAGTCTTTCATCTCACAAGGTGAAGGGATGTCTGCACCACCTGTGGAGTCCCTAGAGAAAGCCCTAGGTCCCCGACTCCTTTCGACGGAATGCCTCACATGCCTCTGACACCTCGAGAGGCACGCAGAGCTCACTGCTTCAAAATTTGACGGAGCCTGACTCCTCTTGAACATTGACAGAATCCCAGTATCCCTGTGGCTACTGGAAAGGGACCCTGGGTCTCCCGACTCACCTCGAGAAGCGTCCCTTTTGCCCTGCCAAGCCTCGAAGAGACTCCTGAGGTGTCCCTCGTAACTCGACAGGAGTCCTGACTTCGTTGAACCAACACGAGGGTTGAAGGGCCATCCCCGCCGTAAGTCGAGAATGTACCCCAGGTCCCCCCCGCAACTCGAGAAAAACCATGAGACTTCCCCCTCCAAGCGAGATGAGGCCCCGATTCCCCTGCACTGCATGCAGAGCAATTCCGTGAGCCCCCTGAAACATGTCAGGAGCCTCGACTTGCTTGATGGATGTCGAGACAGTCCGCAAAAACACTGTCACAAGTAGAGAGGGACCCTGAGGTCACACCAGCATCGCGAAGGAGCTCCATGGGCCCCAAATCAACTCGAGATGAGGCCCGCTCCCCCTGCATTGACTCCAGAGCCATCCCCCGTTCCCCACTATTGCTGAGAGAAGCCTCCTCTTGAGGGGCTTGTGGAAAGGTGGCCTAGTCTTGAGTCTAAGCCAGGGAATCAGCTCTCATCTCGAGGCAATTTGGGGTACACGGAGCAGTCCTCGAGTTGCTCTGCTGAACTTGGTACTCCTCTAGACTTGGCCCGTTGTTCTCGGGGAACCTCTGGAGTTGCCTAAAGGGAGTCAAGCCTCAGGTCGTGTTTGATGGGGAACGGGGGATGGCTCTGGAGTCAATGCAGGGGAAGCGGGCCTCATCTCGAGTTGATTTGGGGCCCATGGAGCTCCTTCGCGATGCTGGTGTGACCTCAGGGTCCCTCTCTACTTGTGACAGTGTTTTTGCGGACTGTCTCGACATCCATCAAGCAAGTCGAGGCTCCTGACATGTTTCAGGGGGCTCACGGAATTGCTCTGCATGCAGTGCAGGGGAATCGGGCCTCATCTCGCTTGGAGGGGGAAGTCTCATGGTTTTTCTCGAGTTGCGGCGGGGACCTGGGGTACATTCTCGACTTACGGCGGGGATGGCCCTTCAACCCTCGTGTTTGGTTCAACGAAGTCAGGACTCCTGTCGAGTTACGAGGGACACCTCAGGAGTCTCTTCGAGGCTTGGCAGGGCAAAAGGGACGCTTCTCGAGGTGAGTCGGGAGACCCAGGGTCCCTTTCCAGTAGCCACAGGGATACTGGGATTCCTGTCAATGTTCAAGAGGAGTCAGGCTCCGTCAAATTTTGAAGCAGTGAGCTCTCTGCGTGCCTCTCGAGGTGTCAGAGGCATGTGAGGCATTCCGTCGAAAGGAGTCGGGGACCTAGGGCTTTCTCTAGGGACTCCACAGGTGGTGCAGACATCCCTTCACCTTGTGAGATGAAAGACTAGACTGTATTCAAGCCACTGCAAGGAAAGCCGGCCCTCCTTTCGAGTCAGGGCTTCTCGGTGTATATGCCCATTGAGGCAGCAATCTCAGGGTCCCTCCCTCATACCTATTGCTGAGAGAAGCCTCCTCTTGAGGGGCTTGTGGAAAGGTGGCCTACGTCTTGAGTCTAAGCCAGGGAATCAGCTCTCATCTCGAGGCAATTTGGGGTACACGGAGCAGTCCTCGAGTTGCTCTGCTGAACTTGGTACTCCTCTAGACTTGGCCCGTTGTTTTCGGGGAACCTCTGGAGTTGCCTAAAGGGAGTCAAGCCTCAGGTCGTGTTTGATGGGGAACGGGGGATGGCTCTGGAGTCAATGCAGGGGAAGCGGGCCTCATCTCGAGTTGATTTGGGGCCCATGGAGCTCCTTCGCGATGCTGGTGTGACCTCAGGGTCCCTCTCTACTTGTGACAGTGTTTTTGCGGACTGTCTCGACATCCATCAAGCAAGTCGAGGCTCCTGACATGTTTCAGGGGGCTCACGGAATTGCTCTGCATGCAGTGCAGGGGAATCGGGCCTCATCTCGCTTGGAGGGGGAAGTCTCATGGTTTTTTTTCTCGAGTTGCGGCGGGGACCTGGGGTACATTCTCGACTTACGGCGGGGATGGCCCTTCAACCCTCGTGTTTGTTCAACGAAGTCAGGACTCCTGTCGAGTTACGAGGGACACCTCAGGAGTCTCTTCGAGGCTTGGCAGGGCAAAAGGGACGCTTCTCGAGGTGAGTCGGGAGACCCAGGGTCCCTTTCCAGTAGCCACAGGGATACTGGGATTCCTGTCAATGTTCAAGAGGAGTCAGGCTCCGTCAAATTTTGAAGCAGTGAGCTCTGCGTGCCTCTCGAGGTGTCAGAGGCATGTGAGGCATTCCGTCGAAAGGAGTCGGGGACCTAGGGCTTTCTCTAGGGACTCCACAGGTGGTGCAGACATCCCTTCACCTTGTGAGATGAAAGACTAGACTGTATTCAAGCCACTGCAAGGAAACCCGGCCTCCTTTCGAGTCAGGGCTTCTCGGTGTATATGCCCATTGAGGCAGCAATCTCAGGGTCCCTCCCTCATACCTATTGCTGAGAGAAGCCTCCTCTTGAGGGGCTTGTGGAAAGGTGGCCTACGTCTTGAGTCTAAGCCAGGGAATCAGCTCTCATCTCGAGGCAATTTGGGGTACACGGAGCAGTCCTCGAGTTGCTCTGCTGAACTTGGTACTCCTCTAGACTTGGCCCGTTGTTCTCGGGGAACCTCTGGAGTTGCCTAAAGGGAGTCAAGCCTCAGGTCGTGTTTGATGGGGAACGGGGGATGGCTCTGGAGTCAATGCAGGGGAAGCGGGCCTCATCTCGAGTTGATTTGGGGCCCATGGAGCTCCTTCGCGATGCTGGTGTGACCTCAGGGTCCCTCTCTACTTGTGACAGTGTTTTTGCGGACTGTCTCGACATCCATCAAGCAAGTCGAGGCTCCTGACATGTTTCAGGGGGCTCACGGAATTGCTCTGCATGCAGTGCAGGGGAATCGGGCCTCATCTCGCTTGGAGGGGGAAGTCTCATGGTTTTTCTCGAGTTGCGGCGGGGACCTGGGGTACATTCTCGACTTACGGCGGGGATGGCCCTTCAACCCTCGTGTTTGTTCAACGAAGTCAGGACTCCTGTCGAGTTACGAGGGACACCTCAGGAGTCTCTTCGAGGCTTGGCAGGGCAAAAGGGACGCTTCTCGAGGTGAGTCGGGAGACCCAGGGTCCCTTTCCAGTAGCCACAGGGATACTGGGATTCCTGTCAATGTTCAAGAGGAGTCAGGCTCCGTCAAATTTTGAAGCAGTGAGCTCTGCGTGCCTCTCGAGGTGTCAGAGGCATGTGAGGCATTCCGTCGAAAGGAGTCGGGGACCTAGGGCTTTCTCTAGGGACTCCACAGGTGGTGCAGACATCCCTTCACCTTGTGAGATGAAAGACTAGACTGTATTCAAGCCACTGCAAGGAAACCCGGCCTCCTTTCGAGTCAGGGCTTCTCGGTGTATATGCCCATTGAGGCAGCAATCTCAGGGTCCCTCCCTCATACCTATTGCTGAGAGAAGCCTCCTCTTGAGGGGCTTGTGGAAAGGTGGCCTACGTCTTGAGTCTAAGCCAGGGAATCAGCTCTCATCTCGAGGCAATTTGGGGTACACGGAGCAGTCCTCGAGTTGCTCTGCTGAACTTGGTACTCCTCTAGACTTGGCCCGTTGTTCTCGGGGAACCTCTGGAGTTGCCTAAAGGGAGTCAAGCCTCAGGTCGTGTTTGATGGGGAACGGGGGATGGCTCTGGAGTCAATGCAGGGGAAGCGGGCCTCATCTCGAGTTGATTTGGGGCCCATGGAGCTCCTTCGCGATGCTGGTGTGACCTCAGGGTCCCTCTCTACTTGTGACAGTGTTTTTGCGGACTGTCTCGACATCCATCAAGCAAGTCGAGGCTCCTGACATGTTTCAGGGGGCTCACGGAATTGCTCTGCATGCAGTGCAGGGGAATCGGGCCTCATCTCGCTTGGAGGGGGAAGTCTCATGGTTTTTCTCGAGTTGCGGCGGGGACCTGGGGTACATTCTCGACTTACGGCGGGGATGGCCCTTCAACCCTCGTGTTTGTTCAACGAAGTCAGGACTCCTGTCGAGTTACGAGGGACACCTCAGGAGTCTCTTCGAGGCTTGGCAGGGCAAAAGGGACGCTTCTCGAGGTGAGTCGGGAGACCCAGGGTCCCTTTCCAGTAGCCACAGGGATACTGGGATTCCTGTCAATGTTCAAGAGGAGTCAGGCTCCGTCAAATTTTGAAGCAGTGAGCTCTGCGTGCCTCTCGAGGTGTCAGAGGCATGTGAGGCATTCCGTCGAAAGGAGTCGGGGACCTAGGGCTTTCTCTAGGGACTCCACAGGTGGTGCAGACATCCCTTCACCTTGTGAGATGAAAGACTAGACTGTATTCAAGCCACTGCAAGGAAACCCGGCCTCCTTTCGAGTCAGGGCTTCTCGGTGTATATGCCCATTGAGGCAGCAATCTCAGGGTCCCTCCCTCATACCTATTGCTGAGAGAAGCCTCCTCTTGAGGGGCTTGTGGAAAGGTGGCCTACGTCTTGAGTCTAAGCCAGGGAATCAGCTCTCATCTCGAGGCAATTTGGGGTACACGGAGCAGTCCTCGAGTTGCTCTGCTGAACTTGGTACTCCTCTAGACTTGGCCCGTTGTTCTCGGGGAACCTCTGGAGTTGCCTAAAGGGAGTCAAGCCTCAGGTCGTGTTTGATGGGGAACGGGGGATGGCTCTGGAGTCAATGCAGGGGAAGCGGGCCTCATCTCGAGTTGATTTGGGGCCCATGGAGCTCCTTCGCGATGCTGGTGTGACCTCAGGGTCCCTCTCTACTTGTGACAGTGTTTTTGCGGACTGTCTCGACATCCATCAAGCAAGTCGAGGCTCCTGACATGTTTCAGGGGGCTCACGGAATTGCTCTGCATGCAGTGCAGGGGAATCGGGCCTCATCTCGCTTGGAGGGGGAAGTCTCATGGTTTTTTCTCGAGTTGCGGCGGGGACCTGGGGTACATTCTCGACTTACGGCGGGGATGGCCCTTCAACCCTCGTGTTTGTTCAACGAAGTCAGGACTCCTGTCGAGTTACGAGGGACACCTCAGGAGTCTCTTCGAGGCTTGGCAGGGCAAAAGGGACGCTTCTCGAGGTGAGTCGGGAGACCCAGGGTCCCTTTCCAGTAGCCACAGGGATACTGGGATTCCTGTCAATGTTCAAGAGGAGTCAGGCTCCGTCAAATTTTGAAGCAGTGAGCTCTGCGTGCCTCTCGAGGTGTCAGAGGCATGTGAGGCATTCCGTCGAAAGGAGTCGGGGACCTAGGGCTTTCTCTAGGGACTCCACAGGTGGTGCAGACATCCCTTCACCTTGTGAGATGAAAGACTAGACTGTATTCAAGCCACTGCAAGGAAACCCGGCCTCCTTTCGAGTCAGGGCTTCTCGGTGTATATGCCCATTGAGGCAGCAATCTCAGGGTCCCTCCCTCATACCTATTGCTGAGAGAAGCCTCCTCTTGAGGGCTTGTGGAAAGGTGGCCTACGTCTTGAGTCTAAGCCAGGGAATCAGCTCTCATCTCGAGGCAATTTGGGGTACACGGAGCAGTCCTCGAGTTGCTCTGCTGAACTTGGTACTCCTCTAGACTTGGCCCGTTGTTCTCGGGGAACCTCTGGAGTTGCCTAAAGGGAGTCAAGCCTCAGGTCGTGTTTGATGGGGAACGGGGGATGGCTCTGGAGTCAATGCAGGGGAAGCGGGCCTCATCTCGAGTTGATTTGGGGCCCATGGAGCTCCTTCGCGATGCTGGTGTGACCTCAGGGTCCCTCTCTACTTGTGACAGTGTTTTTGCGGACTGTCTCGACATCCATCAAGCAAGTCGAGGCTCCTGACATGTTTCAGGGGGCTCACGGAATTGCTCTGCATGCAGTGCAGGGGAATCGGGCCTCATCTCGCTTGGAGGGGGAAGTCTCATGGTTTTTCTCGAGTTGCGGCGGGGACCTGGGGTACATTCTCGACTTACGGCGGGGATGGCCCTTCAACCCTCGTGTTTGTTCAACGAAGTCAGGACTCCTGTCGTGTTACGAGGGACACCTCAGGAGTCTCTTCGAGGCTTGGCAGGGCAAAAGGACGCTTCTCGAGGTGAGTCGGGAGACCCAGGGTCCCTTTCCAGTAGCCACAGGGATACTGGGATTCCTGTCAATGAAGAAGAGGAGTCAGGCTCCATCAAATTTTGAAGCAGTGAGCTCTGCGTGTCTCTCGAGGTGTCAGAGGAATGTGAGGCATTCCGTCGAAAGGAGTTGGGGACCTAGGGCTTTTTCTAGGGACTCCACAGGTGGTGCAGACATCCCTTTACCTTGTGAGATGAAAGACTAGAGTGTATTCAAGCCACAGCAAGGAAACCCGGCCTCCTTTCGAGTCAGGGCTTCTCGGTGTATATGCCCATTGAGGCAGCAATCTCAGGGTCCCTACCCTCATACCTATTGCTGAGAGAAGCCTCCAGGAAGTCACGCTCAGGTTCGTGTTGGATGGGGAACTTGGGATGGGTCTGAGTCCAATGCAGTGGAAGCGCGCCTCATCTCGAGTTGATTTGGGGCCCATGGAGAGCTCCTTCGCGATGCTGGTGTGACCTCAGGGTCCCTCTCTACTTGTGACAGTGTTTTTGCGGACTGTCTCGACATCCATCAAGCAAGTCGAGGCTCCTGACATGTTTCAGGGGGCTCACGGAATTGCTCTGCATGCAGTGCAGGGGAATCGGGCCTCATCTCGCTTGGAGGGGGAAGTCTCATGGTTTTTCTCGAGTTGCGGCGGGGACCTGGGGTACATTCTCGACTTACGGCGGGGATGGCCCTTCAACCCTCGTGTTTGTTCAACGAAGTCAGGACTCCTGTCGAGTTACGAGGGACACCTCAGGAGTCTCTTCGAGGCTTGGCAGGGCAAAAGGAACGCTTCTCGAGGTGAGTCGGGAGACCCCAGGGTCCCTTTCCAGTAGCCACAGGGATACTGGGATTCCTGTCAATGTTCAAGAGGAGTCAGGCTCCGTCAAATTTTGAAGCAGTGAGCTCTGCGTGCCTCTCGAGGTGTCAGAGGCATGTGAGGCATTCCGTCGAAAGGAGTCGGGGACCTAGGGCTTTCTCTAGGGACTCCACAGGTGGTGCAGACATCCCTTCACCTTGTGAGATGAAAGACTAGACTGTATTCAAGCCACTGCAAGGAAACCCGGCCTCCTTTCGAGTCAGGGCTTCTCGGTGTATATGCCCATTGAGGCAGCAATCTCAGGGTCCCTCCCTCATACCTATTGCTGAGAGAAGCCTCCTCTTGAGGGGCTTGTGGAAAGGTGGCCTACGTCTTGAGTCTAAGCCAGGGAATCAGCTCTCATCTCGAGGCAATTTGGGGTACACGGAGCAGTCCTCGAGTTGCTCTGCTGAACTTGGTACTCCTCTAGACTTGGCCCGTTGTTCTCGGGGAACCTCTGGAGTTGCCTAAAGGGAGTCAAGCCTCAGGTCGTGTTTGATGGGGAACGGGGGATGGCTCTGGAGTCAATGCAGGGGAAGCGGGCCTCATCTCGAGTTGATTTGGGGCCCATGGAGCTCCTTCGCGATGCTGGTGTGACCTCAGGGTCCCTCTCTACTTGTGACAGTGTTTTTGCGGACTGTCTCGACATCCATCAAGCAAGTCGAGGCTCCTGACATGTTTCAGGGGCTCACGGAATTGCTCTGCATGCAGTGCAGGGGAATCGGGCCTCATCTCGCTTGGAGGGGGAAGTCTCATGGTTTTTTTCTCGAGTTGCGGCGGGGACCTGGGGTACATTCTCGACTTACGGCGGGGATGGCCCTTCAACCCTCGTGTTTGTTCAACGAAGTCAGGACTCCTGTCGAGTTACGAGGGACACCTCAGGAGTCTCTTCGAGGCTTGGCAGGGCAAAAGGGACGCTTCTCGAGGTGAGTCGGGAGACCCAGGGTCCCTTTCCAGTAGCCACAGGGATACTGGGATTCCTGTCAATGTTCAAGAGGAGTCAGGCTCCGTCAAATTTTGAAGCAGTGAGCTCTGCGTGCCTCTCGAGGTGTCAGAGGCATGTGAGGCATTCCGTCGAAAGGAGTCGGGGACCTAGGGCTTTCTCTAGGGACTCCACAGGTGGTGCAGACATCCCTTCACCTTGTGAGATGAAAGACTAGACTGTATTCAAGCCACTGCAAGGAAACCCGGCCTCCTTTCGAGTCAGGGCTTCTCGGTGTATATGCCCATTGAGGCAGCAATCTCAGGGTCCCTCCCTCATACCTATTGCTGAGAGAAGCCTCCTCTTGAGGGGCTTGTGGAAAGGTGGCCTACGTCTTGAGTCTAAGCCAGGGAATCAGCTCTCATCTCGAGGCAATTTGGGGTACACGGAGCAGTCCTCGAGTTGCTCTGCTGAACTTGGTACTCCTCTAGACTTGGCCCGTTGTTCTCGGGGAACCTCTGGAGTTGCCTAAAGGGAGTCAAGCCTCAGGTCGTGTTTGATGGGGAACGGGGGATGGCTCTGGAGTCAATGCAGGGGAAGCGGGCCTCATCTCGAGTTGATTTGGGGCCCATGGAGCTCCTTCGCGATGCTGGTGTGACCTCAGGGTCCCTCTCTACTTGTGACAGTGTTTTTGCGGACTGTCTCGACATCCATCAAGCAAGTCGAGGCTCCTGACATGTTTCAGGGGGCTCACGGAATTGCTCTGCATGCAGTGCAGGGGAATCGGGCCTCATCTCGCTTGGAGGGGGAAGTCTCATGGTTTTTCTCGAGTTGCGGCGGGGACCTGGGGTACATTCTCGACTTACGGCGGGGATGGCCCTTCAACCCTCGTGTTTGTTCAACGAAGTCAGGACTCCTGTCGAGTTACGAGGGACACCTCAGGAGTCTCTTCGAGGCTTGGCAGGGCAAAAGGAACGCTTCTCGAGGTGAGTCGGGAGACCCAGGGTCCCTTTCCAGTAGCCACAGGGATACTGGATTCCTGTCAATGTTCAAGAGGAGTCAGGCTCCGTCAAATTTTGAAGCAGTGAGCTCTGCGTGCCTCTCGAGGTGTCAGAGGCATGTGAGGCATTCCGTCGAAAGGAGTCGGGGACCTAGGGCTTTCTCTAGGGACTCCACAGGTGGTGCAGACATCCCTTCACCTTGTGAGATGAAAGACTAGACTGTATTCAAGCCACTGCAAGGAAACCCGGCCTCCTTTCGAGTCAGGGCTTCTCGGTGTATATGCCCATTGAGGCAGCAATCTCAGGGTCCCTCCCTCATACCTATTGCTGAGAGAAGCCTCCTCTTGAGGGGCTTGTGGAAAGGTGGCCTACGTCTTGAGTCTAAGCCAGGGAATCAGCTCTCATCTCGAGGCAATTTGGGGTACACGGAGCAGTCCTCGAGTTGCTCTGCTGAACTTGGTACTCCTCTAGACTTGGCCCGTTGTTCTCGGGGAACCTCTGGAGTTGCCTAAAGGGAGTCAAGCCTCAGGTCGTGTTTGATGGGGAACGGGGGATGGCTCTGGAGTCAATGCAGGGGAAGCGGGCCTCATCTCGAGTTGATTTGGGGCCCATGGAGCTCCTTCGCGATGCTGGTGTGACCTCAGGGTCCCTCTCTACTTGTGACAGTGTTTTTGCGGACTGTCTCGACATCCATCAAGCAAGTCGAGGCTCCTGACATGTTTCAGGGGGCTCACGGAATTGCTCTGCATGCAGTGCAGGGGAATCGGGCCTCATCTCGCTTGGAGGGGGAAGTCTCATGGTTTTTCTCGAGTTGCGGCGGGGACCTGGGGTACATTCTCGACTTACGGCGGGGATGGCCCTTCAACCCTCGTGTTTGTTCAACGAAGTCAGGACTCCTGTCGAGTTACGAGGGACACCTCAGGAGTCTCTTCGAGGCTTGGCAGGGCAAAAGGGACGCTTCTCGAGGTGAGTCGGGAGACCCAGGGTCCCTTTCCAGTAGCCACAGGGATACTGGGATTCCTGTCAATGTTCAAGAGGAGTCAGGCTCCGTCAAATTTTGAAGCAGTGAGCTCTGCGTGCCTCTCGAGGTGTCAGAGGCATGTGAGGCATTCCGTCGAAAGGAGTCGGGGACCTAGGGCTTTCTCTAGGGACTCCACAGGTGGTGCAGACATCCCTTCACCTTGTGAGATGAAAGACTAGACTGTATTCAAGCCACTGCAAGGAAACCCGGCCTCCTTTCGAGTCAGGGCTTCTCGTGTATATGCCCATTGAGGCAGCAATCTCAGGGTCCCTCCCTCATACCTATTGCTGAGAGAAGCCTCCTCTTGAGGGGCTTGTGGAAAGGTGGCCTACGTCTTGAGTCTAAGCCAGGGAATCAGCTCTCATCTCGAGGCAATTTGGGGTACACGGAGCAGTCCTCGAGTTGCTCTGCTGAACTTGGTACTCCTCTAGACTTGGCCCGTTGTTTCTCGGGGAACCTCTGGAGTTGCCTAAAGGGAGTCAAGCCTCAGGTCGTGTTTGATGGGGAACGGGGGATGGCTCTGGAGTCAATGCAGGGGAAGCGGGCCTCATCTCGAGTTGATTTGGGGCCCATGGAGCTCCTTCGCGATGCTGGTGTGACCTCAGGGTCCCTCTCTACTTGTGACAGTGTTTTTTGCGGACTGTCTCGACATCCATCAAGCAAGTCGAGGCTCCTGACATGTTTCAGGGGGCTCACGGAATTGCTCTGCATGCAGTGCAGGGGAATCGGGCCTCATCTCGCTTGGAGGGGGAAGTCTCATGGTTTTTCTCGAGTTGCGGCGGGGACCTGGGGTACATTCTCGACTTACGGCGGGGATGGCCTTCAACCCTCGTGTTGTTCAACGAAGTCAGGACTCCTGTCGAGTTACGAGGGACACCTCAGGAGTCTCTTCGAGGCTTGGCAGGGCAAAAGGGACGCTTCTCGAGGTGAGTCGGGAGAGACCCAGGGTCCCTTTCCAGTAGCCACAGGGATACTGGGATTCCTGTCAATGTTCAAGAGGAGTCAGGCTCCGTCAAATTTTGAAGCAGTGAGCTCTGCGTGCCTCTCGAGGTGTCAGAGGCATGTGAGGCATTCCGTCGAAAGGAGTCGGGGACCTAGGGCTTTCTCTAGGGACTCCACAGGTGGTGCAGACATCCCTTCACCTTGTGAGATGAAAGACTAGACTGTATTCAAGCCACTGCAAGGAAACCCGGCCTCCTTTCGAGTCAGGGCTTCTCGGTGTATATGCCCATTGAGGCAGCAATCTCAGGGTCCCTCCCTCATACCTATTGCTGAGAGAAGCCTCCTCTTGAGGGGCTTGTGGAAAGGTGGCCTACGTCTTGAGTCTAAGCCAGGGAATCAGCTCTCATCTCGAGGCAATTTGGGGTACACGAGCAGTCCTCGAGTTGCTCTGCTGAACTTGGTACTCCTCTAGACTTGGCCCGTTGTTTCTCTCGGGAACCTCTGGAGTTGCCTAAAGGGAGTCAAGCCTCAGGTCGTGTTTGATGGGGAACGGGGGATGGCTCTGGAGTCAATGCAGGGGAAGCGGGCCTCATCTCGAGTTGATTTGGGGCCCATGGAGCTCCTTCGCGATGCTGGTGTGACCTCAGGGTCCCTCTCTACTTGTGACAGTGTTTTTTGCGGACTGTCTCGACATCCATCAAGCAAGTCGAGGCTCCTGACATGTTTCAGGGGGCTCACGGAATTGCTCTGCATGCAGTGCAGGGGAATCGGGCCTCATCTCGCTTGGAGGGGGAAGTCTCATGGTTTTTCTCGAGTTGCGGCGGGGACCTGGGGTACATTCTCGACTTACGGCGGGGATGGCCCTTCAACCCTCGTGTTTGTTCAACGAAGTCAGGACTCCTGTCGAGTTACGAGGGACACCTCAGGAGTCTCTTCGAGGCTTGGCAGGGCAAAAGGGACGCTTCTCGAGGTGAGTCGGGAGACCCAGGGTCCCTTTCCAGTAGCCACAGGGATACTGGGATTCCTGTCAATGTTCAAGAGGAGTCAGGCTCCGTCAAATTTTGAAGCAGTGAGCTCTGCGTGCCTCTCGAGGTGTCAGAGGCATGTGAGGCATTCCGTCGAAAGGAGTCGGGGACCTAGGGCTTTCTCTAGGGACTCCACAGGTGGTGCAGACATCCCTTCACCTTGTGAGATGAAAGACTAGACTGTATTCAAGCCACTGCAAGGAAACCCGGCCTCCTTTCGAGTCAGGGCTTCTCGGTGTATATGCCCATTGAGGCAGCAATCTCAGGGTCCCTCCCTCATACCTATTGCTGAGAGAAGCCTCCTCTTGAGGGGCTTGTGGAAAGGTGGCCTACGTCTTGAGTCTAAGCCAGGGAATCAGCTCTCATCTCGAGGCAATTTGGGGTACACGGAGCAGTCCTCGAGTTGCTCTGCTGAACTTGGTACTCCTCTAGACTTGGCCCGTTGTTCTCGGGGAACCTCTGGAGTTGCCTAAAGGGAGTCAAGCCTCAGGTCGTGTTTGATGGGGAACGGGGGATGGCTCTGGAGTCAATGCAGGGGAAGCGGGCCTCATCTCGAGTTGATTTGGGGCCCATGGATGCTCCTTACGCCATATTGATGCGTGTGTACCTTCCGGGCGCAAAAACCGCTGCTTTACTAATGATGTGAGACAGATGTCTTTTTGCGGACTGTCTCTGTGTGCACTACCATCTAAGCAGAGTCGTGAGTGTTGCTGACATTTTGTCAGCGAGGGTCTCACGGTAATTGCTCTGCCTGCATGTGCAGGGGGAATCGGGCCTCATTCTCGCTTATGATGGGTGGAATGCGTAGTCTCATGTGGTGAATTTCTACGAGGTCATTCAAATATTTATGTGCGGCTGGGAGATACAAGCTGGGCGGTACATTCTCGACGTTACGGCGTGGGTCAAAGGAATGGGATTGGCGGGCTTCAACCCTCGTGTAGTGGGTCAACGAATGTTGCAGGGACAGTACTCTTTCGAGTTGTTACGAGGGACACTCAGGAGTCTCGTTCGAGGATTGGCGATGGGCATAGGAACGCTACTCGCGCGTGCAGTCGGAAATGAGAGTCCCCAGGTGATGACATCCTTTCTCAGCTTGTGCCCACAGAGGATAAGCTAGAGGTTATCCTGTCAATGTTCAAGACGGATGTCGAGTGCTCCTGTGCAACATTTTGATAGCAGTGAGGCATATGACGTGCCTCCTCAGAGGTTGCCAGATGGCCATGTTAGGCATTTCCGTCGACAAGCGCTCAAGTAAACGTCGGGTGACCTAGGAGGCTTTCATGACATTAGGGACCTCTCACAGAGTGTGGTGCAGCAAATCCCTTCAGCTTGTGAAGATGAATGACTTAGAGCTGTATTACTGTGCCACGTAGCCAATCTATACCCGGGCCTCCCATGTCCCGCAGTAAGTGACATCTTCAGTCAGGGTCGCGCATAATCGCTCCACATCTTGGACCGGCCTGTCGAATATCTCTGGGTCCCTTCCCTCCCTCATAACTATTGCTGAGAGAAGCCTCCTCCTTGAGGGGCTCTTGTGGAAAAGGTGGCCTACGGTACTTGAGTTACAAAGACCAGAGGAAGATCAGCTCTTGGACATTCTCGGGAGGCAATTGGGAGGTACAAACGGAGCAGGTTCTCCCTCGAGTTGCTCTGCTGAAACTTGGCACTTCTCTAGACTCGGCCTTGTTCTCTAGTCACTGTCGGGGGAACCTCTGGAGTTAGCCTAAAGTGAATTCTATTTGCCTCAGGTCGTGTTTGAATTTGGGAACCGGAGGATAGAGACACTTCCAGTGACGCTCTTCAATTCCAGGGAATGCAGG
The DNA here is from genome assembly GCA_020976825.1 of Odocoileus hemionus. Classification (NCBI taxonomy): domain Eukaryota; kingdom Metazoa; phylum Chordata; class Mammalia; order Artiodactyla; family Cervidae; genus Odocoileus; species Odocoileus hemionus. The sequence continues at coordinate 31,592 of JAJLRB010001906.1, forward strand.
GGAAGCGGGCCTCATCTCGTGTTGATTTGGTGCCCATGGATAGCTCCTCCTTTATACCGACAAGTAGCTGTGTGTGACCTCAGAGTCCCGCCTCATCCTACTTTGTCGACACAAAGAAAGCTCGTTTTTTCGGGGGACTGTCACTCGACATCCAACACAAAATCACGATGCAAAGTCGAAGAGGCACCGAAAGAAAGTCGATAGCTCTGGGGACATGATTGTCACAGTGGGGTGGCTCCACGGTCATCAACGGGAATTGCTATTGCTCTGGCATGGCAGGTGTGCTCTGCGGGAAAATAGGGGGGCGGGGGCTTTCAATCTCTCTTGGGTAGGAGGGACTTGGGGGAGGCTCTTCACAATTAAGTTTTTTTTTTTTCTCTGGAGTTGCGCGTGCGGGGCGGACGGTTGGAAACACCCCCCCCCCCCGGGGCCCCTGGGGTACAATTCTCGACTTACCGGGAGCGAGGGTAAAAATGGCCCTTCAATGTCCCTCGCTGTAAGGGTTTGTTCCAACGAAGTAGGGTCGAGGAGACGAACTGATCGAAGTTAACGATGAGGACAGGCTGCAAGAGGTCAGTCTTTCGTGTGGCTGTGGGCGGCAGGGCCAAAAAGATAAGTGATATTGCTTTCTTGCTTCGCTTTCATTCTTTCTCGAGGGTCGTCAGGTAACTTGGGATGACCCCTAGGGTCCCTGTTCTTTCCTTTCCCTTTCCCCCCCCCCTTTCCCTTTTCCTCCAGAGCCCCCGCAGGGATTAACGGAGAATTCCTGGTTGTCCAATCGTTCCAAAGAAGAGGTCCAGAGGCTCTGTTAAATTTTGATTGAAGGCAGTGAGCTCTCTGACTATGCGTGCTTCTTTTCTGCTTCTCCCCCTTCCTCCCCTTTTCTTTCCTTCTGTGCTTCTCGGACGTGTCAGCAGGCACGTGTGGCAGTTCCGTCGAAAGGTTTCTTTTTTTTTTTTTCGGGATCGTTGACCACCAAGGGCTTTCCCTCTGACGGGACTTTTCGACAGGTGTGCAGACAAAAAAAAATCTCCGTCGCCACCCCAACTAAATCGAAAATAACCAACTCGCCCTCCTCGGACTTCACCACCCGGATTCCCTAAAATCCCCTACATCAAACATCCCCCATCTCCCATCAACCTTGTGAGAAAGAAAGAGTAAGACTGATATACAAGCCCACTGGCAAAGGAACCGCCGGCCTCCTTTCGATGTCAGGGTCTAATCGCGGTGCAAAGTGCCCATTTGAGGGGCAGACAATTCCAGGTGTCAAGGGGCTCCTCCCTCATAACCCTATTGCTGTGGGGAGAAGCCTAGGCCTCTTGAGGCTGGGCTTCGGTGGAACTAGGCGGCGGTTACGTGGTCTGTAGAGTCCCTAAGCCAGGGAATGAAGTCAGCTCTCATCTCGAGGCAAGTTTGGGGGTACACGG
>JAJLRB010001907.1:0-61953 GCA_020976825.1 Odocoileus hemionus
AGGAGTCCTGACTTCGTTGAACAAACACGAGGGTTGAAGGGCCATCCCCCGTAAGTCGAGAATGTACCCCGGTCCCCGCCGCAACTCGAGAAAAACCATGAGACTTCCCCCTCCAAGCGAGATGAGGCCCGATTCCCCTGCACTGCATGCAGAGCAATTCCGTGAGCCCCCTGAAACATGTCAGGAGCCTCGACTTGCTTGATGGATGTCGAGACAGTCCGCAAAAACACTGTCACAAGTAGAGAGGGACCCTGAGGTCACACCAGCATCGCGAAGGAGCTCCATGGGCCCCAAATCAACTCGAGATGAGGCCCGCTTCCCCTGCATTGACTCCAGAGCCATCCCCCGTTCCCCATCAAACACGACCTGAGGCTTGACTCCCTTTAGGCAACTCCAGAGGTTCCCCGAGAACAACGGGCCAAGTCTAGAGGAGTACCAAGTTCAGCAGAGCAACTCGAGGACTGCTCCGTGTACCCCAAATTGCCTCGAGATGAGAGCTGATTCCCTGGCTTAGACTCAAGACGTAGGCCACCTTTCCACAAGCCCCTCAAGAGGCTTCTTCAGCAATAGGTATGAGGGGGGACCCTGAGATTGCTGCCTCAATGGGCATATACACCGAGAAGCCCTGACTCGAAAGGAGGCCGGGTTTCCTTGCAGTGGCTTGAATACAGTCTAGTCTTTCATCTCACAAGGTGAAGGGATGTCTGCACCACCTGTGGAGTCCCTAGAGAAAGCCCTAGGTCCCCGACTCCTTTCGACGGAATGCCTCACATGCCTCTGACACCTCGAGAGGCAGCACGCAGAGCTCACTGCTTCAAAATTTGACGGAGCCTGACTCCTCTTGAACATTGACAGGAATCCCAGTATCCCTGTGGCTACTGGAAAGGGACCCTGGGTCTCCCGACTCACCTCGAGAAGCGTCCCTTTTGCCCTGCCAAGCTCGAAGAGACTCCTGAGGTGTCCCTCGTAACTCGACAGGAGTCCTGACTTCGTTGAACAAACACGAGGGTTGAAGGGCCATCCCCGCCGTAAGTCGAGAATGTACCCCAGGTCCCCGCCGCAACTCGAGAAAAACCATGAGACTTCCCCCTCCAAGCGAGATGAGGCCCGATTCCCCTGCACTGCATGCAGAGCAATTCCGTGAGCCCCCTGAAACATGTCAGGAGCCTCGACTTGCTTGATGGATGTCGAGACAGTCCGCAAAAACACTGTCACAAGTAGAGAGGGACCCTGAGGTCACACCAGCATCGCGAAGGAGCTCCATGGGCCCCAAATCAACTCGAGATGAGGCCCGCTTCCCCTGCATTGACTCCAGAGCCATCCCCCGTTCCCCATCAAACACGACCTGAGGCTTGACTCCCTTTAGGCAACTCCAGAGGTTCCCCGAGAACAACGGGCCAAGTCTAGAGGAGTACCAAGTTCAGCAGAGCAACTCGAGGACTGCTCCGTGTACCCCAAATTGCCTCGAGATGAGAGCTGATTCCCTGGCTTAGACTCAAGACGTAGGCCACCTTTCCACAAGCCCCTCAAGAGGAGGCTTCTCTCAGCAATAGGTATGAGGGAGGGACCCTGAGATTGCTGCCTCAATGGGCATATACACCGAGAAGCCCTGACTCGAAAGGAGGCCGGGTTTCCTTGCAGTGGCTTGAATACAGTCTAGTCTTTCATCTCACAAGGTGAAGGGATGTCTGCACCACCTGTGGAGTCCCTAGAGAAAGCCCTAGGTCCCCGACTCCTTTCGACGGAATGCCTCACATGCCTCTGACACCTCGAGAGGCACGCAGAGCTCACTGCTTCAAAATTTGACGGAGCCTGACTCCTCTTGAACATTGACAGGAATCCCAGTATCCCTGTGGCTACTGGAAAGGGACCCTGGGTCTCCCGACTCACCTCGAGAAGCGTCCCTTTTGCCCTGCCAAGCCTCGAAGAGACTCCTGAGGCCCTCGTAACTCGACAGGAGTCTGACTTCGTTGAACAAACACGAGGGTTGAAGGGCCATCCCCGCCGTAAGTCGAGAATGTACCCCAGGTCCCCGCCGCAACTCGAGAAAAACCATGAGACTTCCCCCTCCAAGCGAGATGAGGCCCGATTCCCCTGCACTGCATGCAGAGCAATTCCGTGAGCCCCCTGAAACATGTCAGGAGCCTCGACTTGCTTGATGGATGTCGAGACAGTCCGCAAAAACACTGTCACAAGTAGAGAGGGACCCTGAGGTCACACCAGCATCGCGAAGGAGCTCCATGGGCCCCAAAATCAACTCGAGATGAGGCCCGCTTCCCCTGCATTGACTCCAGAGCCATCCCCCGTTCCCCATCAAACACGACCTGAGGCTTGACTCCCTTTAGGCAACTCCAGAGGTTCCCCGAGAACAACGGGCCAAGTCTAGAGGAGTACCAAGTTCAGCAGAGCAACTCGAGGACTGCTCCGTGTACCCCAAAAAGCCTCGAGATGAGAGCTGATTCCCTGGCTTAGACTCAAGACGTAGGCCACCTTTCCACAAGCCCCTCAAGAGGAGGCTTCTCTCAGCAATAGGTATGAGGGAGGGACCCTGAGATTGCTGCCTCAATGGGCATATACACCGAGAAGCCCTGACTCGAAAGGAGGCCGGGTTTCCTTGCAGTGGCTTGAATACAGTCTAGTCTTTCATCTCACAAGGTGAAGGGATGTCTGCACCACCTGTGGAGTCCCTAGAGAAAGCCCTAGGTCCCCGACTCCTTTCGACGGAATGCCTCACATGCCTCTGACACCTCGAGAGGCACGCAGAGCTCACTGCTTCAAAATTTGACGGAGCCTGACTCCTCTTGAACATTGACAGGAATCCCAGTATCCCTGTGGCTACTGGAAAGGGACCCTGGGTCTCCCGACTCACCTCGAGAAGCGTCCCTTTTGCCCTGCCAAGCCTCGAAGAGACTCCTGAGGTGTCCCTCGTAACACGACAGGTGTCCTGACTTCGTTGAACAAACACGAGGGTTGAAGGGCCATCCCCGCCGTAAGTCGAGAATGTACCCCAGGTCCCCGCCGCAACTCGAGAAAAACCATGAGACTTCCCCCTCCAAGCGAGATGAGGCCCGATTCCCCTGCACTGCATGCAGAGCAATTCCGTGAGCCCCCTGAAACATGTCAGGAGCCTCGACTTGCTTGATGGATGTCGAGACAGTCCGCAAAAACACTGTCACAAGTAGAGAGGGACCCTGAGGTCACACCAGCATCGCGAAGGAGCTCCATGGGCCCCAAATCAACTCGAGATGAGGCCCGCTTCCCCTGCATTGACTCCAGAGCCATCCCCCGTTCCCCATCAAACACGACCTGAGGCTTGACTCCCTTTAGGCAACTCCAGAGGTTCCCCGAGAACAACGGGCCAAGTCTAGAGGAGTACCAAGTTCAGCAGAGCAACTCGAGGACTGCTCCGTGTACCCCAAATTGCCTCGAGATGAGAGAGCTGATTCCCTGGCTTAGACTCAAGACGTAGGCCACCTTTCCACAAGCCCCTCAAGAGGAGGCTTCTCTCAGCAATAGGTATGAGGGAGGGACCCTGAGATTGCTGCCTCAATGGGCATATACACCGAGAAGCCCTGACTCGAAAGGAGGCCGGGTTTCCTTGCAGTGGCTTGAATACAGTCTAGTCTTTCATCTCACAAGGTGAAGGGATGTCTGCACCACCTGTGGAGTCCCTAGAGAAAGCCCTAGGTCCCCGACTCCTTTCGACGGAATGCCTCACATGCCTCTGACACCTCGAGAGGCACGCAGAGCTCACTGCTTCAAAATTTGACGGAGCCTGACTCCTCTTGAACATTGACAGGAATCCCAGTATCCCTGTGGCTACTGGAAAGGGACCCTGGGTCTCCCGACTCACCTCGAGAAGCGTCCCTTTTGCCCTGCCAAGCCTCGAAGAGACTCCTGAGGTGTCCCTCGTAACTCGACAGGAGTCCTGACTTCGTTGAACAAACACGAGGGTTGAAGGGCCATCCCCGCCGTAAGTCGAGAATGTACCCCAGGTCCCCGCCGCAACTCGAGAAAAACCATGAGACTTCCCCCTCCAAGCGAGATGAGGCCCGATTCCCCTGCACTGCATGCAGAGCAATTCCGTGAGCCCCCTGAAACATGTCAGGAGCCTCGACTTGCTTGATGGATGTCGAGACAGTCAGTCCGCAAAAACACTGTCACAAGTAGAGAGGGACCCTGAGGTCACACCAGCATCGCGAAGGAGCTCCATGGGCCCCAAATCAACTCGAGATGAGGCCCGCTTCCCCTGCATTGACTCCAGAGCCATCCCCCGTTCCCCATCAAACACGACCTGAGGCTTGACTCCCTTTAGGCAACTCCAGAGGTTCCCCGAGAACAACGGGCCAAGTCTAGAGGAGTACCAAGTTCAGCAGAGCAACTCGAGGACTGCTCCGTGTACCCCAAATTGCCTCGAGATGAGAGCTGATTCCCTGGCTTAGACTCAAGACGTAGGCCACCTTTCCACAAGCCCCTCAAGAGGAGGCTTCTCTCAGCAATAGGTATGAGGGAGGGACCCTGAGATTGCTGCCTCAATGGGCATATACACCGAGAAGCCCTGACTCGAAAGGAGGCCGGGTTTCCTTGCAGTGGCTTGAATACAGTCTAGTCTTTCATCTCACAAGGTGAAGGGATGTCTGCACCACCTGTGGAGTCCCTAGAGAAAGCCCTAGGTCCCCGACTCCTTTCGACGGAATGCCTCACATGCCTCTGACACCTCGAGAGGCACGCAGAGCTCACTGCTTCAAAATTTGACGGAGCCTGACTCCTCTTGAACATTGACAGGAATCCCAGTATCCCTGTGGCTACTGGAAAGGGACCCTGGGTCTCCCGACTCACCGAGAAGCGTCCCTTTTGCCCTGCCAAGCCTCGAAGAGACTCCTGAGGTGTCCCTCGTAACTCGACAGGAGTCCTGACTTCGTTGAACAAACACGAGGGTTGAAGGGCATCCCCGCCGTAAGTCGAGAATGTACCCCAGGTCCCCGCCGCAACTCGAGAAAAACAATGAGACTTCCCCCTCCAAGCGAGATGAGGCCCGATTCCCCTGCACTGCATGCAGAGCAATTCCGTGAGCCCCCTGAAACATGTCAGGAGCCTCGACTTGCTTGATGGATGTCGAGACAGTCCGCAAAAACACTGTCACAAGTAGAGAGGGACCCTGAGGTCACACCAGCATCGCGAAGGAGCTCCATGGGCCCCAAATCAACTCGAGATGAGGCCCGCTTCCCCTGCATTGACTCCAGAGCCATCCCCCGTTCCCCATCAAACACGACCTGAGGCTTGACTCCCTTTAGGCAACTCCAGAGGTTCCCCGAGAACAACGGGCCAAGTCTAGAGGAGTACCAAGTTCAGCAGAGCAACTCGAGGACTGCTCCGTGTACCCCAAATTGCCTCGAGATGAGAGCTGATTCCCTGGCTTAGACTCAAGAAGACGTAGGCCACCTTTCCCAAGCCCCTCAAGAGGAGGCTTCTCTCAGCAATAGGTATGAGGGAGGGACCCTGAGATTGCTGCCTCAATGGGCATATACACCGAGAAGCCCTGACTCGAAAGGAGGCCGGGTTTCCTTGCAGTGGCTTGAATACAGTCTAGTCTTTCATCTCACAAGGTGAAGGGATGTCTGCACCACCTGTGGAGTCCCTAGAGAAAGCCCTAGGTCCCCGACTCCTTTCGACGGAATGCCTCACATGCCTCTGACACCTCGAGAGGCACGCAGAGCTCACTGCTTCAAAATTTGACGGAGCCTGACTCCTCTTGAACATTGACAGGAATCCCAGTATCCCTGTGGCTACTGGAAAGGGACCCTGGGTCTCCCGACTCACCTCGAGAAGCGTCCCTTTTGCCCTGCCAAGCCTCGAAGAGACTCCTGAGGTGTCCCTCGTAACTCGACAGGAGTCCTGACTTCGTTGAACAAACACGAGGGTTGAAGGGCCATCCCCGCCGTAAGTCGAAGAACCCCCAGGTCCCCGCCGCAACTCGAGAAAAACCATGAGACTTCCCCCTCCAAGCGAGATGAGGCCCGATTCCCCTGCACTGCATGCAGAGCAATTCCGTGAGCCCCCTGAAACATGTCAGGAGCCTCGACTTGCTTGATGGATGTCGAGACAGTCCGCAAAAACACTGTCACAAGTAGAGAGGGACCCTGAGGTCACACCAGCATCGCGAAGGGGCTCCATGGGCCCCAATCAACTCGAGATGAGGCCCGCTTCCCCTGCATTGACTCCAGAGCCATCCCCCGTTCCCCATCAAACACGACCTGAGGCTTGACTCCCTTTAGGCAACTCCAGAGGTTCCCCGAGAACAACGGGCCAAGTCTAGAGGAGTACCAAGTTCAGCAGAGCAACTCGAGGACTGCTCCGTGTACCCCAAATTGCCTCGAGATGAGCTGATTCCCTGGCTTAGACTCAAGACGTAGGCCACCTTTCCACAAGCCCCTCAAGAGGAGGGCTCTCTCAGCAATAGGTATGAGGGAGGGACCCTGAGATTGCTGCCTCAATGGGCATATACACCGAGAAGCCCTGACTCGAAAGGAGGCCGGGGGTTTCCTTGCAGTGGCTTGAATACAGTCTAGTCTTTCATCTCACAAGGTGAAGGGATGTCTGCACCACCTGTGGAGTCCCTAGAGAAAGCCCTAGGTCCCCGACTCCTTTCGACGGAATGCCTCACATGCCTCTGACACCTCGAGAGGCACGCAGAGCTCACTGCTTCAAAATTTGACGGAGCCTGACTCCTCTTGAACATTGACAGGAATCCCAGTATCCCTGTGGCTACTGGAAAGGGACCCTGGGTCTCCCGACTCACCTCGAGAAGCGTCCCTTTTGCCCTGCCAAGCCTCGAAGAGACTCCTGAGGTGTCCCTCGTAACTCGACAGGAGTCCTGACTTCGTTGAACAAACACGAGGGTTGAAGGGCCATCCCCGCCGTAAGTCGAGAATGTACCCCAGGTCCCCGCCGCACTCGAGAAAAACCATGAGACTTCCCCCTCCAAGCGAGATGAGGCCCGATTCCCTGCACTGCATGCAGAGCAATTCCGTGAGCCCCCTGAAACATGTCAGGAGCCTCGACTTGCTTGATGGATGTCGAGACAGTCCGCAAAAACACTGTCACAAGTAGAGAGGGACCCTGAGGTCACACCAGCATCGCGAAGGAGCTCCATGGGCCCCAAATCAACTCGAGATGAGGCCCGCTTCCCTGCATTGACTCCAGAGCCATCCCCCGTTCCCCATCAAACACGACCTGAGGCTTGACTCCCTTTAGGCAACTCCAGAGGTTCCCCGAGAACAACCTGCCAAGTCTAGAGGAGTACCAAGTTCAGCAGCAGAGCAACTCGAGGACTGCTCCGTACCCCAAATTGCCTCGAGATGAGAGCTGATTCCCTGGCTTAGACTCAAGACGTAGGCCAACTTTCCACAAGCCCCTCTAGAGGAGGCTTCTCTCAGCAATAGGTATGAGGGAGGGACCCTGAGATTGCTGCCTCAATGGGCATATACACCGAGAAGCCCTGACTCGAAAGGAGGCCGGGTTTCCTTGCAGTGGCTTGAATACAGTCTAGTCTTTCATCTCACAAGGTGAAGGGATGTCTGCACCACCTGTGGAGTCCCTAGAGAAAGCCCTAGGTCCCCGACTCCTTTCGACGGAATGCCTCACATGCCTCTGACACCTCGAGAGGCACGCAGAGCTCACTGCTTCAAAATTTGACGGAGCCTGACTCCTCTTGAACATTGACAGGAATCCCAGTATCCCTGTGGCTACTGGAAAGGGACCCTGGGTCTCCCGACTCACCTCGAGAAGCGTCCCTTTTGCCCTGCCAAGCCTCGAAGAGATTCCTGAGGTGTCCCTCGTAACTCGACAGGAGTCCTGACTTCGTTGAACAAACACGAGGGTTGAAGGGCCATCCCCCCCGTAAGTCGAGAATGTACCCCAGGTCCCCGCCGCAACTCGAGAAAAACATGAGACTTCCCCCCTCCAAGCGAGATGAGGCCCGATTCCCCTGCACTGCATGCAGAGCAATTCCGTGAGCCCCCTGAAACATGTCAGGAGCCTCGACTTGCTTGATGGATGTCGAGACAGTCCGCAAAAACACTGTCACAAGTAGAGAGGGACCCTGAGGTCACACCAGCATTGCGAAGGAGCTCCATGGGCCCCCAATCAACTCGAGATGAGGCCCGCTTCCCCTGCATTGACTCCAGAGCCATCCCCCGTTCCCCATCAAACACGACCTGAGGCTTGACTCCCTTTAGGCAACTCCAGAGGTTCCCCGAGAACAACGGGCCAAGTCTAGAGGAGTACCAAGTTCAGCAGAGCAACTCGAGGAATGCTCCGTGTACCCCAAATTGCCTCGAGATGAGAGCTGATTCCCTGGCTTAGACTCAAGACGTAGGCCAACTTTCCACAAGCCCCTCAAGAGGAGGCTTCTCTCAGCAATAGGTATGAGGGAGGGACCCTGAGATTGCTGCCTCAGTGGCATATACACCGAGAAGCCCTGACTCGAAAGGAGGCCGGGTTTCCTTGCAGTGGCTTGAATACAGTCTAGTCTTTCATCTCACAAGGTGAAGGGATGTCTGCACCACCTGTGGAGTCCCTAGAGAAAGCCCTAGGTCCCCGACTCCTTTCGACGGAATGCCTCACATGCCTCTGACACCTCGAGAGGCACGCAGAGCTCACTGCTTCAAAAGGTGACGGAGCCTGACTCCTCTTGAACATTGACAGGAATCCCAGTATCCCTGTGGCTACTGGAAAGGGACCCTGGGTCTCCCGACTCACCTCGAGAAGCGTCCCTTTTGCCCTGCCAAGCCTCGAAGAGACTCCTGAGGTGTCCCTCGTAACTCGACAGGAGTCCTGACTTCGTTGAACAAACACGAGAGGGTTGAAGGGCCATCCCCCGTAAGTCGAGAATGTACCCCAGGTCCCCGCCCCATCTCGAGAAAAACCATGAGACTTCCCCCTCCAAGCGAGATGAGGCCCGATTCCCCTGCACTGCATGCAGAGCAATTCCGTGAGCCCCCTGAAACATGTCAGGAGCCTCGACTTGCTTGATGATGATGTCGAGACAGTCCGCAAAAACACTGTCACAAGTAGAGAGGGACCCTGAGGTCACACCAGCATCGCGAAGGAGCTCCATGGGCCCCAAATCAACTCGAGATGAGGCCCGCTTCCCCTGCATTGACTCCAGAGCCATCCCCCGTTCCCCATCAAAAACGACCTGAGGCTTGACTCCCTTTAGGCAACTCCAGAGTTCCCCGAGAACAACGGCCAAGTCTAGAGGAGTACCAAGTTCAGCAGAGCAACTCGAGGAATGCTCCGTGTACCCCAAATTGCCTCGAGATGAGAGCTGATTCCCTGGCTTAGACTCAAGACGTAGGCCAACTTTCCACAAGCCCCTCAAGGGGAGGATTCTCTCAGCAATAGGTATGAGGGAGGGACCCTGAGATTGCTGCCTCAATGGGCATATACACCGAGAAGCCCTGACTCGAAAGGAGGACGGGTTTCCTTGCAGTGGCTTGAATACAGTCTAGTCTTTCATCTCACAAGGTGAAGGGATGTCTGCACCCCCTGTGGAGTCCCTAGAGAAAGCCCTAGGTCCCCGACTCCTTTCGACGGAATGCCTCACATGCCTCTGACACCTCGAGAGGCACGCAGAGCTCACTGCTTCAAAAGGTTTGACGGGGCCTGACTCCTCTTGAACATTGACAGGAATCCCAGTATCCCTGTGGCTACTGGAAAAGGGCCCCTGGGTCTCCCGCCTCACCTCGAGAAGCGTCCCTTTTGCCCTGCCAAGCCTCGAAGAGACTCCTGGTGTCCCTCGTAACTCGACAGGAGTCCTGACGTTCGCTGAACAAACACGAGGGTTGAAGGGCCATCCCCCCCGTAACTCGAGAATGTAACCTAGGTTCCCGCCGCAACTCGAGAAAAAACAATGAGACTTCCCCCTCCAGGCGAGATGAGGCCCGATTCCCCTGCACTGCATGCAGAGCAATTCCGTGATCCCCATGAAACATGTCAGGAGCCTCGACTTGCTTGATGGATCTCGAGACAATCTGCAAAAACACTGTCACAAGTAGAGAGGGACCCTGAGGTCACACAGCATTGCGAAGGAGCTCCATGGGCCCCAAATCAACTCGAAATGAGGCCGCTTCCCCCTGCATTGACTCCAGAGCCATCCCCCGTTCCCTATCAAACACGACCTGTGGCTTCACTCCCTTTAGGCAACTCCAGAGTTTCCCGAGAACAACGTGCCAAGTCTAGAGGAATACCAAGTTCAGCAGAGCAACTCGAGGAATGCTCCGTGTACCCCAAATTGCCTCGAGATGAGAGCTGATTCCCTGGCTTAGACTCAAAACGTAGGCCAACTTTCGACAAGCCCCTCAAGAGGAGGATTCTCTCAGCAATAGTTATGAGGGAGGGACCCTGAGTTTGCTGCCTCAATGGGCATATACACCGAGAAGCCCTGACTCGAAAGGAGGCCGGGTTTCCTTGCAGTGGCTTGATACAGGCTCATCTTTCATCTCACAAGGTGAAGGGATGTCTGCATCCCCTGTGGAGTCCCTAGAGAAAGACCTAGGTCCCCGACTCCTTTCGATGGAATGCCTCACATGCCTCTGACACCTCGAGAGGCACGCAGAGCTCACTGCTTCAAAAGGTGACGGAGCCTGACTCCTCTTGAACATTGACAGGAATCCCAGTATCCCTGTGGCTACTGCAAAGGGACCCTGGGTCTCCCGCTCACCTCGAGAAGCGTCCCATTTTCCCTGCCAAGCCTTGAAGAGATTCCTGAGGTGTCCCTCGTAACTCGACAGGAGTCCTGACTTCGCTGAATAAACACGAGGGTTGAAGGGCCATCCCCGCCGTAACTCGAGAATGTACCCCAGGTCCCCGCCCCAACTCGAGAAAAACCATGAGACTTCCCCCTCCAAGCGAGATGAGGCCCGATTCCCCTGCACTGCATGCAGAGCAATTCCGTTGACCCCCTGAAACATGTCAGGAGCCTCGACTTGATGGATCTCGAGAAAATTCGGAAAAAACTGTCACAAGTAGAGAGGGACCCTGAGGTCACACCAGCATCGGGAAGGAGCTCCATGTGCCCCAAATCAACTGGAGATGAGGCCCGCTTCACCTGCATTGACTCCAGAGACATCCCCCGTTCCCCATCAAAAACGACCTGAGGCTTGACTCCCTTTAGGCAACTCCAGAAGTTCCCCGAGAACAACCTGCCAAGTCTAGAGGAATACCAAGTTCAGCAGAGCAACTCGAGGAATGCTCCATGTACCCCAAATTGCCTCGAGATGACAGCTGATTCCCTGGCTTAGACTCAAGACGTAGGCCAACTTTCCACAAGCCCCTCAATTGGAGGATTCTCTCAGCAATAGGTATGAGTGAGGGACCCTGAGTTTGCTGCCTAAAGTGGGCTTATACACCGAGAAGCCCTGACTCGAAAGGAGGACGGGTTTCCTTGCAGTGGCTTGAGGACAGGCTCATCTTTCATCTCAGAAGGTGAAGGGATGTCTGCATCCCCTGTGGAGTCCCTAGAGAAAGACCTAGGTCCCCGACTCCTTTCGACGGAATGCCTCACATGCCTTTGACACCTCGAGAGGCACGCAGAGCTCACTGCTTCAAAAGGTGACGGGGCCTGACTCCTCTTGAACATTGACTGGATTTCCCGTATCCCTATGGCTACTGAAAAGGGCCCCTGGGTCTCCCGCCTCACCTTGAGAAGCGTCCCTTTTGCCCTGCCAAGCCTCGAAGAGATTCCTGAGGTGTCCCTCGTAACTCGACAGGAATCCTGACGTCGCTGAACAAACACGAGGGTTGACGGGTCATCCCCCCCATAACTCGAGAATGTAACCTAGGTTCCCGCCGCAACTCGAGAAAAACAATGAGAATTCCCCCTCCAGGTGAGATGAGGCCCGATTCCCCTGCACTGCATGCAGAGCAATTCCGTGATCCCCATGAAACCTGTCAGGAGCCTCGACTTGCTTGATGGATCTCGAGACAATCTGTAAGAACACTGTCACAAGTAGAGAGGGACCCTGAGGTCGCAACAGCATTGCGAAGGAGCTCCATGTACCCCAAATCAACTCCAAATGAGGCCGCTTCCCCTGAATTGACTCCAGAGCCATCCCCCGTTCCCTATCAAGCACGACCAGTGGCTTCACTCCCTTTAGGCAACTCCAGAGTTTGCCCGAGAACAATGTGCCAAGTCTAGAGGAATACCTAGTTCAGCAGAGCAACTCGAGGAATGCTCCGTGTACCCCAAATTGCCTCGAGATGAGAGCTGATTCCCTGGCTTAGACTCAAAAACGTAGGCCAACTTTCGACAAGCCCCTCATGAGGAGGATTCTCTCAGCAATAGTTAAGAGGGGGGGACCCTGAGTTTGCTGCCTCAAGTGGCATATACACCGAGAAGCCCTGACTCGAAAGGAGGCCGGGTTTCCTTGCAGTGGCTTGATGACTGGCTCATCTTTCATCTCACAAGGTGAAGGGATGTCTGCATCCCCTGTGGAGTCCCTAGAGAAAGACCTAGGTCCCCGACTCCTTTCGATGGAATGCCTCACATGCCTCTGACACCTCGAGAGGCACGCAGAGCTCACTGCTTCAAAAGGTGACGATGCCTGACTCCTCTTGAACATTGACAGGAATCCCAGTATCCCTGTGGCTACTGCAAAGGGACCCTGGGTCTCCCGCCTCACCATGAGAAGCGTCCCATTTTCCCTGCCAAGCCTTGAAGAGATTCCTGAGGTGTCCCTCGTAACTCGACAGGAGTCCTGACATCGCTGAATAAACATGAGGGTTGAAGGGCCATCCCCGCCGTAACTCGAGAATGTACCCCAGGTCCCCGCCCCATCTTGAGAAAAACCATGAGACTTCCCCCTCCAAGCGAGATGAGGCCCGATTCCCCTGCACTGCATGCAGAGCAATTCTTTGATCCCCATGAAACATGTCAGGAGCCTCGACTTGATTGATGGATCTCGAGAAAATTCGGAAGAACACTGTCACAAGTAGAGAGGGACCCTGAGGTCACACCAGCATCGGACGGAGCTCCATGTGCCCCAAATCAACTGAGATGAGGCCCGCTTCACCTGCATTGACTCCAGAGACATCCGTCATTCCCCATCAAAAACGACCAGTGGCTTGACTCCCTTTAGGCAACTCCAGAAGTTCCCCGAGAACAACCTGCCAGTCTAGAGGAATACCAAGTTCAGCAGAGCAACTCGAGGAATGCTCCATGTACCCCAAATTGCCTCGAGATGACAGCTGATTCCCTGGCTTAGACTCAAGACGTAGGCCAACTTTCCACAATCCGCTCAATTGGAGGATTCTCTCAGCAATAGGTATGAGTGAGGGACCCTGAGTTTGCTGCCTAAAGTGCTTATACACCGAGAAGCCCTGACTCGAAAGAAGGACGGGTTTCCTTGCAGTTACTTGAGGACAGGCTCATCTTTCATCTCAGAAGGTGAAGGGATGTCTGCATCCCCTGTGGAGTCCCTAGAGAAAGACCTAGGTCCCCGACTCCTTTCGACGGAATGCCTCACATGCCTTTGACACCTCGAGAGGCACGCAGAGCTCACTGCTTCAAAAGGTGACGGGGCCTGACTCCTCTTGAACATTGACTGGATTTCCCGTATCCCTATGGCTACTGAAAAGGGCCCCTGGGTCTCCCGCCTCACCTTGAGAAGCGTCCCTTTTGCCCTGCCAAGCCTCGAAGAGATTCCGGAGGTGTCCCTCGTAACTCGACAGGAATCCTGACGTCGCTGAACAAACACGAGGGTTGACGGGTCATCCCCCCCATAACTCGAGAATGTAACCTAGGTTCCCGCCGCAACTCGAGAAAAACAATGAGAATTCCCCCTCCAGGTGAGATGAGGCCCGATTCCCCTGCACTGCATGCAGAGCAATTCCGTGATCCCCATGAAACCTGTCAGGAGCCTCGACTTGCTTGATGGATCTCGAGACAATCTGTAAGAACACTGTCACAAGTAGAGAGGGACCCTGAGGTCGCAACAGCATTGCGAAGGAGCTCCATGGGCCCCAAATCAACTCCAAATGAGGGCCGCTTCCCCTGAATTGACTCCAGAGCCATCCCCCGTTCCCTATCAAGCACGACCAGTGGCTTCACTCCCTTTAGGCAACTCCAGAGTTTGCCCGAGAACAATGTGCCAAGTCTAGAGGAATACCTAGTTCAGCAGAGCAACTCGAGGAATGCTCCGTGTACCCCAAATTGCCTCGAGATGAGAGCTGATTCCCTGGCTTAGACTCAAAACGTAGGCCAACTTTCGACAAGCCCCTCATGAGGAGGATTCTCTCAGCAATAGTTAAGAGGGAGGGACCCTGAGTTTGCTGCCTCAAGTGGCATATACACCGAGAAGCCCTGACTCGAAAGGAGGCCGGGTTTCCTTGCAGTGGCTTGATGACTGGCTCATCTTTCATCTCACAAGGTGAAGGGATGTCTGCATCCCCTGTGGAGTCCCAGAGAAAGACCTAGGTCCCCGACTCCTTTCGATGGAATGCCTCACATGCCTCTGACACCTCGAGAGGCACGCAGAGCTCACTGCTTCAAAAGGTGACGATGCCTGACTCCTCTTGAACATTGACAGGAATCCCAGTATCCCTGTGGCTACTGCAAAGGGACCCTGGGTCTCCCGCCTCACCATGAGAAGCGTCCCATTTTCCCTGCCAAGCCTCGAAGAGATTCCTGAGGTGTCCCTCGTAACTCGACAGGAGTCCTGACATCGCTGAATAAACATGAGGGTTGAAGGGCCATCCCTGCCGTAACTCGAGAATGTACCCCAGGTCCCCGCCCCAACTTGAGAAAAACCATGAGACTTCCCCATCCAAGCGAGATGAGGCCCGATTCCCCTGCACTGCATGCAGAACAATTCTTTGATCCCCATGAAACATGTCAGGAGCCTCGACTTGATGGATCTCGAGAAAATTCGGAAGAACACTGTCACAAGTAGAGAGGGACCCCGAGGTCACACCAGCATCGGGACGGAGCTCCATGTGCCCCAAATCAACTGGAGATGAGGCCCGCTTCACCTGCATTGACTCCAGAGACATCCGTCATTCCCCATCAAAAACGACCAGTGGCTTGACTCCCTTTAGGCAACTCCAGAAGTTCCCCGAGAACAACCTGCCAGGTCTAGAGGAATACCAAGTTCAGCAGAGCAACTCGAGGAATGCTCCATGTACCCCAAATTGCCTCGAGATGACAGCTGATTCCCTGGCTTAGACTCAAGACGTAGGCCAACTTTCCACAATCCCTCAATTGGAGGATTCTCTCAGCAATAGGTATGAGTGAGGGACCCTGAGTTTGCTGCCTAAAGTGGCTTATACACCGAGAAGCCCTGACTCGAAAGAAGGACGGGTTTCCTTGCAGTTACTTGAGGACAGGCTCATCTTTCATCTCAGAAGGTGAAGGGATGTCTGCATCCCCCTGTGGAGTCCCTAAGAGAAAGACCTAGGTCCCCCGACTCCTTTCGACGGAATGCCTCACATGCCTTTGACACCTCGAGAGGCACGCAGAGCTCACTGCTTCAAAAGGTGACGGGGCCTGACTCCTCTTGAACATTGACTGGATTTCCCGTATCCCTATGGCTACTGAAAAGGGCCCCTGGGTCTCCCGCCTCACCTTGAGAAGCGTCCCTTTTGCCCTGCCAAGCCTCGAAGAGATTCCTGAGGTGTCCCTCGTAACTCGACAGGAATCCTGACGTCGCTGAACAAACACGAGGGTTGACGGGTCATCCCCCCCATAACTCGAGAATGTAACCTAGGTTCCCGCCGCAACTCGAGAAAAACAATGAGAATTCCCCCTCCAGGTGAGATGAGGCCCGATTCCCCTGCACTGCATGCAGAGCAATTCCGTGATCCCCATGAAACCTGTCAGGAGCCTCGACTTGCTTGATGGATCTCGAGACAATCTGTAAGAACACTGTCACAAGTAGAGAGGGACCCTGAGGTCGCAACAGCATTGCGAAGGAGCTCCATGTACCCCAAATCAACTCCAAATGAGGGCCGCTTCCCCTGAATTGACTCCAGAGCCATCCCCCGTTCCCTATCAAGCACGACCAGTGGCTTCACTCCCTTTAGGCAACTCCAGAGTTTGCCCGAGAACAATGTGCCAAGTCTAGAGGAATACCTAGTTCAGCAGAGCAACTCGAGGAATGCTCCGTGTACCCCAAATTGCCTCGAGATGAGAGCTGATTCCCTGGCTTAGACTCAAAACGTAGGCCAATTTTCGACAAGCCCCTCATGAGGAGGATTCTCTCAGCAATAGTTAAGAGGGAGGGACCCTGAGTTTGCTGCCTCAAGTGGCATATACACCGAGAAGCCCTGACTCGAAAGGAGGCCGGGTTTCCTTGCAGTGGCTTGATGACTGGCTCATCTTTCATCTCACAAGGTGAAGGGATGTCTGCATCCCCTGTGGAGTCCCTAGAGAAAGACCTAGGTCCCCGACTCCTTTCGATGGAATGCCTCACATGCCTCTGACACCTCGAGAGGCACGCAGAGCTCACTGCTTCAAAAGGTGACGATGCCTGACTCCTCTTGAACATTGACAGGAATCCCAGTATCCCTGTGGCTACTGCAAAGGGACCCTGGGTCTCCCGCCTCACCATGAGAAGCGTCCCATTTTGCCCTGCCAAGCCTCGAAGAGATTCCTGAGGTGTCCCTCGTAACTCGACAGGAGTCCTGACATCGCTGAACAAACATGAGGGTTGAAGGGCCATCCCTGCCGTAACTCGAGAATGTACCCCAGGTCCCCGCCCCAACTTGAGAAAAACCATGAGACTTCCCCATCCAAGCGAGATGAGGCCCGATTCCCCTGCACTGCATGCAGAGCAATTCTTGATCCCCATGAAACATGTCAGGAGCCTCGACTTTGATGGATCTCGAGAAAATCCGCAAGAACACTGTCACAAGTAGAGAGGGACCCTGAGGTCACACCAGCATCGGGACGGAGCTCCATGTGCCCCAAATCAACTCGAGATGAGGCCCGCTTCCCTGCATTGACTCCAGAGACATCCCCCGTCATTCCCCATCAAAAACGACCAGTGGCTTGACTCCCTTTAGGCAACTCCAGAAGTTCCCCGAGAACAACCTGCCAGGTCTAGAGGAATACCAAGTTCAGCAGAGCAACTCGAGGAATGCTCCATGTACCCCAAATTGCCTCGAGATGACAGCTGATTCCCTGGCTTAGACTCAAGACGTAGGCCAACTTTCCACAATCCGCTCAATTGGAGGATTCTCTCAGCAATAGGTATGAGTGAGGGACCCTGAGTTTGCTGCCTAAAGTGGGCTTATACACCGAGAAGCCCTGACTCGAAAGAAGGACGGGTTTCCTTGCAGTTACTTGAGGACAGGCTCATCTTTCATCTCAGAAGGTGAAGGGATGTCTGCATCCCCTGTGGAGTCCCTAGAGAAAGACCTAGGTCCCCGACTCCTTTCGACGGAATGCCTCACATGCCTTTGACACCTCGAGAGGCACGCAGAGCTCACTGCTTCAAAAGGTGACGGGGCCTGACTCCTCTTGAACATTGACTGGATTTCCCAGTATCCCTATGGCTACTGAAAAGGGCCCCTGGGTCTCCCGCCTCACCTTGAGAAGCGTCCCTTTTGCCCTGCCAAGCCTCGAAGAGATTCCTGAGGTGTCCCTCGTAACTCGACAGGAATCCTGACGTCGCTGAACAAACACGAGGGTTGACGGGCCATCCCCCCCCATAACTCGAGAATGTAACCCAGGTCCCCGCCGCAACTCGAGAAAAACAATGAGAATTCCCCCTCCAGGTGAGATGAGGCCCGATTCCCCTGCACTGCATGCAGAGCAATTCCGTGATCCCCATGAAACCTGTCAGGAGCCTCGACTTGCTTGATGGATCTCGAGACAATCTGTAAGAACACTGTCACAAGTAGAGAGGGACCCTGAGGTCGCAACAGCATTGCGAAGGAGCTCCATGTACCCCAAATCAACTCCAAATGAGGGCCGCTTCCCCTGAATTGACTCCAGAGCCATCCCCCGTTCCCCATCAAGCACGACCAGTGGCTTCACTCCCTTTAGGCAACTCCAGAGTTTGCCCCGAACAATGTGCCAAGTCTAGAGGAATACCTAGTTCAGCAGAGCAACTCGAGGAATGCTCCGTGTACCCCAAATTGCCTCGAGATGAGAGCTGATTCCCTGGCTTAGACTCAAAACGTAGGCCAACTTTCGACAAGCCCCTCATGAGGAGGATTCTCTCAGCAATAGTTAAGAGGGAGGGACCCTGAGTTTGCTGCCTCAAGTGGCATATACACCGAGAAGCCCTGACTCGAAAGGAGGCCGGGTTTCCTTGCAGTGGCTTGATGACTGGCTCATCTTTCATCTCACAAGGTGAAGGGATGTCTGCATCCCCTGTGGAGTCCCTAGAGAAAGACCTAGGTCCCCGACTCCTTTCGATGGAATGCCTCACATGCCTCTGACACCTCGAGAGGCACGCAGAGCTCACTGCTTCAAAAGGTGACGGATGCCTGACTCCTCTTGAACATTGACAGGAATCCCAGTATCCCTGTGGCTACTGCAAAGGGACCCTGGGTCTCCCGCCTCACCATCGAGAAGCGTCCCTTTTTCCCTGCCAAGCCTCGAAGAGATTCCTGAGGTGTCCCTCGTAACTCGACAGGAGTCCTGACATCGCTGAATAAACATGAGGGTTGAAGGGCCATCCCTGCCGTAACTCGAGAATGTACCCCAGGTCCCCGCCCCAACTCGAGAAAAACCATGAGACTTCCCCATCCAAGCGAGATGAGGCCCGATTCCCCTGCACTGCATGCAGAGCAATTCCGTGATCCCCATGAAACATGTCAGGAGCCTCGACTTGCTTGATGGATCTCGAGACAATTCGGAAGAACACTGTCACAAGTAGAGAGGGACCCTGAGGTCACACCAGCATCGCGAAGGAGCTCCATGTGCCCCAAATCAACTCGAGATGAGGCCCGCTTCCCCTGCATTGACTCCAGAGACATCCCCCATTCCCCATCAAAAACGACCAGTGGCTTGACTCCCTTTAGGCAACTCCAGAAGTTCCCCGAGAACAACCTGCCAGGTCTAGAGGAATACCAAGTTCAGCAGAGCAACTCGAGGAATGCTCCATGTACCCCAAATTGCCTCGAGATGAGAGCTGATTCCCTGGCTTAGACTCAAGACGTAGGCCAACTTTCCACAATCCCTCAAGAGGAGGATTCTCTCAGCAATAGGTATGAGGAGGGACCCTGAGTTTGCTGCCTAAAGTGGCTTATACACCGAGAAGCCCTGACTCGAAAGGAGGCGGGTTTCCTTGCAGTGGCTGAGGACAGGCTCATCTTTCATCTCACAAGGTGAAGGGATGTCTGCATCCCCTGTGGAGTCCCTAGAGAAAGACCTAGGTCCCCGACTCCTTTCGACGGAATGCCTCACATGCCTCTGACACCTCGAGAGGCACGCAGAGCTCACTGCTTCAAAAGGTGACGGGGCCTGACTCCTCTTGAACATTGACAGGATTTCCCAGTATCCCTATGGCTACTGAAAAGGGCCCCTGGGTCTCCCGCCTCACCTTGAGAAGCGTCCCTTTTGCCCTGCCAAGCCTCGAAGAGATTCCTGAGGTGTCCCTCGTAACTCGACAGGAATCCTGACGTCGCTGAACAAACACGAGGGTTGACGGGCCATCCCCCCCGTAACTCGAGAATGTAACCTAGGTCCCGCCGCAACTCGAGAAAAACAATGAGAATTCCCCCTCCAGCGAGATGAGGCCCGATTCCCCTGCACTGCATGCAGAGCAATTCCGTGATCCCCATGAAACATGTCAGGAGCCTCGACTTGCTTGATGGATCTCGAGACAATCCGTAAGAACACTGTCACAAGTAGAGAGGGACCCTGAGGTCACACAGCATTGCGAAGGAGCTCCATGTACCCCAAATCAACTCCAAATGAGGCCCGCTTCCCCTGAATTGACTCCAGAGCCATCCCCCGTTCCCCATCAAACACGACCAGTGGCTTCACTCCCTTTAGGCAACTCCAGAGTTTGCCCGAGAACAATGTGCCAAGTCTAGAGGAATACCTAGTTCAGCAGAGCAACTCGAGGAATGCTCCGTGTACCCCAAATTGCCTCGAGATGAGAGCTGATTCCCTGGCTTAGACTCAAAACGTAGGCCAACTTTCGACAAGCCCCTCATGAGGAGGATTCTCTCAGCAATAGTTATGAGGGAGGGACCCTGAGTTTGCTGCCTCAAGGGCATATACACCGAGAAGCCCTGACTCGAAAGGAGGCCGGGTTTCCTTGCAGTGGCTTGAATACAGTCTCATCTTTCATCTCACAAGGTGAAGGGATGTCTGCATCCCCTGTGGAGTCCCTAGAGAAAGACCTAGGTCCCCGACTCCTTTCGACGGAATGCCTCACATGCCTCTGACACCTCGAGAGGCACGCAGAGCTCACTGCTTCAAAATTTGACGGAGCCTGACTCCTCTTGAAACATTGACAGGAATCCCAGTATCCCTGTGGCTACTGGAAAGGGACCCTGGGTCTCCCCGCCTCACCTCGAGAAGCGTCCCTTTTGCCCTGCCAAGCCTCGAAGAGACTCCTGAGGTGTCCCTCGTAACTCGACAGGAGTCCTGACTTCGCTGAACAAACACGAGGGTTTGAAGGGCCATCCCCGCCGTAACTCGAGAATGTACCCCAGGTCCCCGCCGCAACTCGAGAAAAACCATGAGACTTCCCCCTCCAAGCGAGATGAGGCCCGATTCCCCTGCACTGCATGCAGAGCAATTCCGTGAGCCCCATGAAACATGTCAGGAGCCTCGACTTGCTTGATGGATCTCGAGACAATCCGCAAGAACACTGTCACAAGTAGAGAGGGACCCTGAGGTCACACCAGCATCGCGAAGGAGCTCCAGGGACCCCAAATCAACTCGAGATGAGGCCCGCTTCCCCTGCATTGACTCCAGAGCCATCCCCCGTTCCCCATCAAACACGACCTGAGGCTTGACTCCCTTTAGGCAACTCCAGAGTTCCCCGAGAACAACGTGCCAAGTCTAGAGGAATACCAAGTTCAGCAGAGCAACTCGAGGAATGCTCCGTGTACCCCAAATTGCCTCGAGATGAGAGCTGATTCCCTGGCTTAGACTCAAGACGTAGGCCAACTTTCCACAAGCCCCTCAAGAGGAGGATTCTCTCAGCAATAGGTATGAGGGAGGGACCCTGAGTTTGCTGCCTAAAGTGGCATATACACCGAGAAGCCCTGACTCGAAAGGAGGCCGGGTTTCCTTGCAGTGGCTTGAATACAGTCTAGTCTTTCATCTCACAAGGTGAAGGGATGTCTGCACCACCTGTGGAGTCCCTAGAGAAAGACCTAGGTCCCCGACTCCTTTCGACGGAATGCCTCACATGCCTCTGACACCTCGAGAGGCACGCAGAGCTCACTGCTTCAAAAGGTGACGGAGCCTGACTCCTCTTGAACATTGACAGGATTTCCCAGTATCCCTGTGGCTACTGGAAAGGGACCCTGGGTCTCCCGCTCACCTCGAGAAGCGTCCCTTTTGCCCTGCCAAGCCTCGAAGAGACTCCTGAGGTGTCCCTCGTAACTCGACAGGAGTCCTGACTTCGCTGAACAAACACGAGGGTTGAAGGGCCATCCCCCCCCCAACTCGAGAATGTACCCCAGGTCCCCGCCGCAACTCGAGAAAAACCATGAGACTTCCCCCTCCAAGCGAGATGAGGCCCGATTCCCCTGCACTGCATGCAGAGCAATTCCGTGATCCCCATGAAACATGTCAGGAGCCTCGACTTGCTTGATGGATCTCGAGACAATCCGCAAAAACACTGTCACAAGTAGAGAGGGACCCTGAGGTCACACCAGCATCGCGAAGGAGCTCCATGTACCCCAAATCAACTCGAGATGAGGCCCGCTTCCCCTGCATTGACTCCAGAGCCATCCCCCGTTCCCCATCAAACACGACCTGAGGCTTGACTCCCTTTGGCAACTCCAGAGGTTCCCCGAGAACAACGTGCCAAGTCTAGAGGAATACCAAGTTCAGCAGAGCAACTCGAGAGAATGCTCCGTGTACCCCAAATTGCCTCGAGATGAGAGCTGATTCCCTGGCTTAGACTCAAGACGTAGGCCAACTTTCCACAAGCCCCTCAAGAGGAGGCTCTCTCAGCAATAGGTATGAGGGAGGGACCCTGAGATTGCTGCCTCAATGGGCATATACACCGAGAAGCCCTGACTCGAAAGGAGGCCGGGTTTCCTTGCAGTGGCTTGAATACAGTCTAGTCTTTCATCTCACAAGGTGAAGGGATGTCTGCACCCCCTGTGGAGTCCCTAGAGAAAGCCCTAGGTCCCCGACTCCTTTCGACGGAATGCCTCACATGCCTCTGACACCTCGAGAGGCACGCAGAGCTCACTGCTTCAAAATTTGACGGAGCCTGACTCCTCTTGAACATTGACAGGAATCCCAGTATCCCTGTGGCTACTGAAAGGGACCCTGGGTCTCCCGACTCACCTCGAGAAGCGTCCCTTTTTGCCCTGCCAAGCCTCGAAGAGACTCCTGAGGTGTCCCTCGTAACTCGACAGGAGTCCTGACTTCGTTGAACAAACACGAGGGTTGAAGGGCCATCCCCGCCGTAACTCGAGAATGTACCCCAGGTCCCCGCCGCAACTCGAGAAAAACCATGAGACTTCCCCCTCCAAGCGAGATGAGGCCCGATTCCCCTGCACTGCATGCAGAGCAATTCCGTGAGCCCCCTGAAACATGTCAGGAGCCTCGACTTGCTTGATGGATCTCGAGACAATCCGCAAAAACACTGTCACAAGTAGAGAGGGGACCCTGAGGTCACACCAGCATCGCGAAGGAGCTCCATGGGCCCCAAATCAACTCGAGATGAGGCCCGCTTCCCCTGCATTGACTCCAGAGCCATCCCCCGTTCCCCATCAAACACGACCTGAGGCTTGACTCCCTTTAGGCAACTCCAGAGGTTCCCCGAGAACAACGGCCAAGTCTAGAGGAATACCAAGTTCAGCAGAGCAACTCGAGGAATGCTCCGTGTACCCCAAATTGCCTCGAGATGAGAGCTGATTCCCTGGCTTAGACTCAAGACGTAGGCCAACTTTCCACAAGCCCCTCAAGAGGAGGCTTCTCTCAGCAATAGGTATGAGGGAGGGACCCTGAGATTTGCTGCCTCAATGGGCATATACACCGAGAAGCCCTGACTCGAAAGGAGGGCCGGGTTTCCTTGCAGTGGCTTGAATACAGTCTCAGTCTTTCATCTCACAAGGTGAAGGGATGTCTGCACCACCTGTGGAGTCCCTAGAGAAAGCCCTAGGTCCCCGACTCCTTTCGACGGAATGCCTCACATGCCTCTGACACCTCGAGAGGCACGCAGAGCTCACTGCTTCAAAATTTGACGGAGCCTGACTCCTCTTGAACATTGACAGAATCCCAGTATCCCTGTGGCTACTGAAAGGGACCCTGGGTCTCCCGACTCACCTCGAGAAGCGTCCCTTTTGCCCTGCCAAGCCTCGAAGAGACTCCTGAGGTCCCTCGTAACTCGACAGGAGTCCTGACTTCGTTGAACAAACACGAGGGTTGAAGGGCCATCCCCGCCGTAACTCGAGAATGTACCCCAGGTCCCCGCCGCAACTCGAGAAAAACCATGAGACTTCCCCCTCCAAGCGAGATGAGCCCGATTCCCCTGCACTGCATGCAGAGCAATTCCGTGAGCCCCCTGAAACATGTCAGGAGCCTCGACTTGCTTGATGGATGTCGAGACAATCCGCAAAAACACTGTCACAAGTAGAGAGGGACCCTGAGGTCACACCAGCATCGCGAAGGAGCTCCATGGGCCCCAAATCAACTCGAGATGAGGCCCGCTTCCCCTGCATTGACTCCAGAGCCATCCCCCGTTCCCCATCAAACACGACCTGAGGCTTGACTCCCTTTAGGCAACTCCAGAGGTTCCCCGAGAACACGTGCCAAGTCTAGAGGAATACCAAGTTCAGCAGAGCAACTCGAGGAATGCTCCGTGTACCCCAAATTGCCTCGAGATGAGAGCTGATTCCCTGGCTGGCTTAGACTCAAGACGTAGGCCACTTTCCACAAGCCCCTCAAGAGGAGGCTTCTCTCAGCAATAGGTATGAGGGAGGGACCCTGAGATTGCTGCCTCAATGGGCATATACACCGAGAAGCCCTGACTCGAAAGGAGGCCGGGTTTCCTTGCAGTGGCTTGAATACAGTCTAGTCTTTCATCTCACAAGGTGAAGGGATGTCTGCACCACCTGTGGAGTCCCTAGAGAAAGCCCTAGGTCCCCGACTCCTTTCGACGGAATGCCTCACATGCCTCTGACACCTCGAGAGGCACGCAGAGCTCACTGCTTCAAAATTTGACGGAGCCTGACTCCTCTTGAACATTGACAGGAATCCCAGTATCCCTGTGGCTACTGGAAAGGGACCCTGGGTCTCCCGCCTCACCTCGAGAAGCGTCCCTTTTGCCCTGCCAAGCCTCGAAGAGACTCCTGAGGTGTCCCTCGTAACTCGACAGGAGTCCTGACTTCGTTGAACAAACACGAGGGTTGAAGGGCCATCCCCGCCGTAAGTCGAGAATGTACCCCAGGTCCCCGCCGCAACTCGAGAAAAACCATGAGACTTCCCCCTCCAAGCGAGATGAGGCCCGATTCCCCTGCACTGCATGCAGAGCAATTCCGTGAGCCCCCTGAAACATGTCAGGAGCCTCGACTTGCTTGATGGATCTCGAGACAATCCGCAAAAACACTGTCACAAGTAGAGAGGGACCCTGAGGTCACACCAGCATCGCGAAGGAGCTCCATGGGCCCCAAATCAACTCGAGATGAGGCCCGCTTCCCCTGCATTGACTCCAGAGCCATCCCCCGTTCCCCATCAAACACGACCTGAGGCTTGACTCCCTTTAGGCAACTCCAGAGGTTCCCCGAGAACAACGGGCCAAGTCTAGAGGAATACCAAGTTCAGCAGAGCAACTCGAGGAATGCTCCGTATACCCCAAATTGCCTCGAGATGAGAGCTGATTCCCTGGCTTAGACTCAAGACGTAGGCCAACTTTCCACAAGCCCCTCAAGAGGAGGCTTCTCTCAGCAATAGGTATGAGGGAGGGACCCTGAGATTGCTGCCTCAATGGGCATATACACCGAGAAGCCCTGACTCGAAAGGGGGCCGGGTTTCCTTGCAGTGGCTTGAATACAGTCTAGTCTTTCATCTCACAAGGTGAAGGGATGTCTGCACCACCTGTGGAGTCCCTAGAGAAAGCCCTAGGTCCCCGACTCCTTTCGACGGAATGCCTCACATGCCTCTGACACCTCGAGAGGCACGCAGAGCTCACTGCTTCAAAATTTGACGGAGCCTGACTCCTCTTGAACATTGACAGGAATCCCAGTATCCCTGTGGCTACTGGAAAGGGACCCTGGGTCTCCCGACTCACCTCGAGAGCGTCCCTTTTGCCCTGCCAAGCCTCGAAGAGACTCCTGAGGTGTCCCTCGTAACTCGACAGGAGTCCTGACTTCGTTGAACAAACACGAGGGTTGAAGGGCCATCCCCGCCGTAAGTCGAGAATGTACCCCAGGTCCCCGCCGCAACTCGAGAAAAAACCATGAGACTTCCCCCTCCAAGCGAGATGAGGCCCGATTCCCCTGCACTGCATGCAGAGCAATTCCGTGAGCCCCATGAAACATGTCAGGAGCCTCGACTTGCTTGATGGATGTCGAGACAGTCCGCAAAAACACTGTCACAAGTAGAGAGGGACCCTGAGGTCACACCAGCATCGCGAAGGAGCTCCATGGGCCCCAAATCAACTCGAGATGAGGCCCGCTTCCCCTGCATTGACTCCAGAGCCATCCCCCGTTCCCCATCAAACACGACCTGAGGCTTGACTCCCTTTAGGCAACTCCAGAGGTTCCCCGAGAACAACGTGCCAAGTCTAGAGGAATACCAAGTTCAGCAGCAGAGCAACTCGAGGAATGCTCCGTGTACCCCAAATTGCCTCGAGATGAGAGCTGATTCCCTGGCTTAGACTCAAGACGTAGGCCACTTTCCACAAGCCCCTCAGAGGAGGAGGCTCTCTCTCAGCAATAGGTATGAGGGAGGGACCCTGAGATTGCTGCCTCAATGGGCATATACACCGAGAAGCCCTGACTCGAAAGGAGGCCGGGTTTCCTTGCAGTGGCTTGAATACAGTCTAGTCTTTCATCTCACAAGGTGAAGGGATGTCTGCACCACCTGTGGAGTCCCTAGAGAAAGCCCTAGGTCCCCGACTCCTTTCGACGGAATGCCTCACATGCCTCTGACACCTCGAGAGGCACGCAGAGCTCACTGCTTCAAAATTTGACGGAGCCTGACTCCTCTCTTGAACATTGACAGGAATCCCCAGTATCCTGTGGCTACTGGAAAGGGACCCTGGGTCTCCCGACTCACCTCGAGAAGCGTCCTTTTGCCCTGCCAAGCCTCGAAGAGACTCCTGAGGTGTCCCTCGTAACTCGACAGGAGTCCTGACTTCGTTGAACAAACACGAGGGTTGAAGGGCCATCCCCGCCGTAAGTCGAGAATGTACCCCAGGTCCCCGCCGCAACTCGAGAAAAACCATGAGACTTCCCCCTCCAAGCGAGAGATGAGGCCCGATTCCCCTGCACTGCATGCAGAGCAATTCCGTGAGCCCCCTGAAACATGTCAGGAGCCTCGACTTGCTTGATGGATGTCGAGACAGTCCGCAAAAACACTGTCACAAGTAGAGAGGGACCCTGGTCACACCAGCATCGCGAAGGAGCTCCATGGGCCCCAAATCAACTCGAGATGAGGCCCGCTTCCCCTGCATTGACTCCAGAGCCATCCCCCCCGTTCCCCATCAAACACGACCTGAGGCTTGACTCCCTTTAGGCAACTCCAGAGGTTCCCCGAGAACGGGCCAAGTCTAGAGGAGTACCAAGTTCAGCAGAGCAACTCGAGGACTGCTCCGTGTACCCCAAATTGCCTCGAGATGAGAGCTGATTCCCTGGCTTAGACTCAAGACGTAGGCCACCTTTCCACAAGCCCCTCAAGAGGAGGCTTCTCTCAGCAATAGGTATGAGGGAGGGACCCTGAGATTGCTGCCTCAATGGGCATATACACCGAGAAGCCCTGACTCGAAAGGAGGCCGGGTTTCCTTGCAGTGGCTTGAATACAGTCTAGTCTTTCATCTCACAAGGTGAAGGGATGTCTGCACCACCTGTGGAGTCCCCTAGAGAAAGCCCTAGGTCCCCGACTCCTTTCGACGGAATGCCTCACATGCCTCTGACACCTCGAGAGGCACGCAGAGCTCACACTGCTTCAAAATTTGACGGAGCCTGACTCCTCTTGAACATTGACAGGAATCCCAGTATCCCTGTGGCTACTGGAAAGGGACCCTGGGTCTCCCCCGACTCACCTCGAGAAGCGTCCCTTTTGCCCTGCCAAGCCTCGAAGAGACTCCTGAGGTGTCCCTCGTAACTCGACAGGAGTCCTGACTTCGTTGAACAAACACGAGGGTTGAAGGGCCATCCCCGCCGTAAGTCGAGAATGTACCCCAGGTCCCCGCCGCAACTCGAGAAAAACCATGAGACTTCCCCCTCCAAGCGAGATGAGAGCCCGATTCCCCTGCACTGCATGCATGCAGAGCAATTCCGTGAGCCCCCTGAAACATGTCAGGAGCCTCGACTTGCTTGATGGATGTCGAGACAGTCCGCAAAAAACACTGTCACAAGTAGAGAGGGACCCTGAGGTCACACCAGCATCGCGAAGAGCTCCATGGGCCCCAAATCAACTCGAGATGAGGCCCGCTTTTCCCCTGCATTGACTCCAGAGCCATCCCCCGTTCCCCATCAAACACGACCTGAGGCTTGACTCCCTTTAGGCAACTCCAGAGGTTCCCCGAGAACAACGGGCCAAGTCTAGAGGAGTACCAAGTTCAGCAGAGCAACTCGAGGACTGCTCCGTGTACCCCAAATTGCCTCGAGATGAGAGCTGATTCCCTGGCTTAGACTCAAGACGTAGGCCACCTTTCCACAAGCCCCTCAAGAGGAGGCTTCTCTCAGCAATAGGTATGAGGGAGGGGGGACCCTGAGATTGCTGCCTCAATGGGCATATACACCGAGAAGCCCTGACTCGAAAGGAGGCCGGGTTTCCTTGCAGTGGCTTGAATACAGTCTAGTCTTTCATCTCACAAGGTGAAGGGATGTCTGCACCACCTGTGGAGTCCCTAGAGAAAGCCCTAGGTCCCCGACTCCTTTCGACGGAATGCCTCACATGCCTCTGACACCTCGAGAGGCACGCAGCTCAGCTCACTGCTTCAAAATTTGACGGAGCCTGACTCCTCTTGAACATTGACAGGAATCCCAGTATCCCTGTGGCTACTGGAAAGGGACCCTGGGTCTCCCGACTCACCTCGAGAAGCGTCCCTTTTGCCCTGCAAAGCCTCGAAGAGACTCCTGAGGTGTCCCTCGTAACTCGACAGGAGTCCTGACTTCGTTGAACAAACACGAGGGTTGAAGGGCCATCCCCGCCGTAAGTCGAGAATGTACCCCAGGTCCCCGCCGCAACTCGAGAAAAACCATGAGACTTCCCCCTCCAAGCGAGATGAGGCCCGATTCCCCTGCACTGCATGCAGAGCAATTCCGTGAGCCCCCTGAAACATGTCAGGAGCCTCGACTTGCTTGATGGATGAGAGACAGTCCGGCAAAAACACTGTCACAAGTAGAGAGGGACCCTGAGGTCACACCAGCATCGCGAAGGAGCTCCATGGGCCCCAAATCAACTCGAGATGAGGCCCGCTTCCCCTGCATTGACTCCAGAGCCATCCCCCGTTCCCCATCAAACACGACCTGAGGCTTGACTCCCTTTAGGCAACTCCAGAGGTTCCCCGAGAACAACAACGGGCCAAGTCTAGAGGAGTACCAAGTTCAGCAGAGCAACTCGAGGACTGCTCCGTGTACCCCCAAATTGCCTCGAGATGAGAGCTGATTCCCTGGCTTAGACTCAAGACGTAGGCCACCTTTCCACAAGCCCCTCAAGAGGAGGCTTCTCTCAGCAATAGGTATGAGGGAGGGACCCTGAGATTGCTGCCTCAATGGGCATATACACCGAGAAGCCCTGACTCGAAAGGAGGCCGGCTTCCTTGCAGTGGCTTGAATACAGTCTAGTCTTTCATCTCACAAGGTGAAGGGATGTCTGCACCACCTGTGGAGTCCCTAGAGAAAGCCCTAGGTCCCCCGACTCCTTTCGACGGAATGCCTCACATGCCTCTGACACCTCGAGAGGCACGCAGAGCTCACTGCTTCAAAATTTGACGGAGCCTGACTCCTCTTGAACATTGACAGGAATCCCAGTATCCCTGTGGCTACTGGAAAGGGACCCTGGGTCTCCCGACTCACCTCGAGAAGCGTTCCCTTTTTGCCCTGCCAAGCCTCGAAGAGACTCCTGAGGTGTCCCTCGTAACTCGACAGGAGTCCTGACTTCGTTGAACAAACACGAGGGTTGAAGGGCCATCCCCGCCGTAAGTCGAGAATGTACCCCAGGTCCCCGCCGCAACTCGAGAAAAACCATGAGACTTCCCCCTCCAAGCGAGATGAGGCCCGATTCCCCTGCACTGCATGCAGAGCAATTCCGTGAGCCCCCTGAAACATGTCAGGAGCCTCGACTTGCTTGATGGATGTCGAGACAGTCCGCAAAAAAAACACTGTCACAAGTAGAGAGGGGACCCTGAGGTCACACCAGCATCGCGAAGGAGCTCCATGGGCCCCAAATCAACTCGAGATGAGGCCCGCTTCCCCTGCATTGACTCCAGAGCCATCCCCCGTTCCCCATCAAACACGACCTGAGGCTTGACTCCCTTTAGGCAACTCCAGAGGTTCCCCGAGAACAACGGGCCAAGTCTAGAGGAGTACCAAGTTCAGCAGAGCAACTCGAGGACTGCTCCGTGTACCCCAAATTGCCTCGAGATGAGAGCTGATTCCCTGGCTTAGACTCAAGACGTAGGCCACCTTTCCACAAGCCCCCTCAAGAGGAGGCTTCTCTCAGCAATAGGTATGAGGGAGGGACCCTGAGATTGCTGCCTCAATGGGCATATACACCGAGAAGCCCTGACTCGAAAGGAGGCCGGGTTTCCTTGCAGTGGCTTGAATACAGTCTAGTCTTTTTCATCTCACAAGGTGAAGGGATGTCTGCACCACCTGTGGAGTCCCTAGAGAAAGCCCTAGGTCCCCGACTCCTTTCGACGGAATGCCTCACATGCCTCTGACACCTCGAGAGGCACGCAGAGCTCACTGCTTCAAAATTTGACGGAGCCTGACTCCTCTTGAACATTGACAGGAATCCCAGTATCCCTGTGGCTACTGGAAAGGGACCCTGGGTCTCCCGACTCACCTCGAGAAGCGTCCCTTTTGCCCTGCCAAGCCTCGAAGAGACTCCTGAGGTGTCCCTCGTAACTCGACAGGAGTCCTGACTTCGTTGAACAAACACGAGGGTTGAAGGGCCATCCCCGCCGTAAGTCGAGAATGTACCCCAGGTCCCCGCCGCAACTCGAGAAAAACCATGAGACTTCCCCCTCCAAGCGAGATGAGGCCCGATTCCCCTGCACTGCATGCAGAGCAATTCCGTGAGCCCCCTGAAACATGTCAGGAGCCTCGACTTGCTTGATGGATGTCGAGACAGTCCGCAAAAACACTGTCACAAGTAGAGAGGGACCCTGAGGTCACACCAGCATCGCGAAGGAGCTCCATGGGCCCCAAATCAACTCGAGATGAGGCCCGCTTCCCCCTGCATTGACTCCAGAGCCATCCCCCGTTCCCCATCAAACACGACCTGAGGCTTGACTCCCTTTAGGCAACTCCAGAGGTTCCCCGAGAACAACGGGCCAAGTCTAGAGGAGTACCAAGTTCAGCAGAGCAACTCGAGGACTGCTCCGTGTACCCCAAATTGCCTCGAGATGAGAGCTGATTCCCTGGCTTAGACTCAAGACGTAGGCCACCTTTCCACAAGCCCCTCAAGAGGAGGCTTCTCTCAGCAATAGGTATGAGGGAGGGACCCTGAGATTGCTGCCTCAATGGGGCATATACACCGAGAAGCCCTGACTCGAAAGGAGGCCGGGTTTCCTTGCAGTGGCTTGAATACAGTCTAGTCTTTCATCTCACAAGGTGAAGGGATGTCTGCACCACCTGTGGAGTCCCTAGAGAAAGCCCTAGGTCCCCGACTCCTTTCGACGGAATGCCTCACATGCCTCTGACACCTCGAGAGGCACGCAGAGCTCACTGCTTCAAAATTTGACGGAGCCTGACTCCTCTTGAACATTGACAGGAATCCCAGTATCCCTGTGGCTACTGGAAAGGGACCCTGGGTCTCCCGACTCACCTCGAGAAGCGTCCCTTTTGCCCTGCCAAGCCTCGAAGAGACTCCTGAGGTGTCCCTCGTAACTCGACAGGAGTCCTGACTTCGTTGAACAAACACGAGGGTTGAAAGGGCCATCCCCGCCGTAAGTCGAGAATGTACCCCAGGTCCCCGCCGCAACTCGAGAAAAACCATGAGACTTCCCCCCAAGCGAGATGAGGCCCGATTCCCCTGCACTGCATGCAGAGCAATTCCGTGAGCCCCCTGAAACATGTCAGGAGCCTCGACTTGCTTGATGGATGTCGAGACAGTCCGCAAAAACACTGTCACAAGTAGAGAGGGGACCCTGAGGTCACACCAGCATCGCGAAGGAGCTCCATGGGCCCCAAATCAACTCGAGATGAGGCCCGCTTCCCCTGCATTGACTCCAGAGCCATCCCCCGTTCCCCATCAAACACGACCTGAGGCTTGACTCCCTTTAGGCAACTCCAGAGGTTCCCCGAGAACAACGGGCCAAGTCTAGAGGAGTACCAAGTTCAGCAGAGCAACTCGAGGACTGCTCCGTGTACCCCAAATTGCCTCGAGATGAGAGCTGATTCCCTGGCTTAGACTCAAGACGTAGGCCACCTTTCCACAAGCCCCTCAAGAGGAGGCTTCTCTCAGCAATAGGTATGAGAGGGAGGGACCCTGAGATTGCTGCCTCAATGGGCATATACACCGAGAAGCCCTGACTCGAAAGGAGGCCGGGTTTCCTTGCAGTGGCTTGAATACAGTCTAGTCTTTCATCTCACAAGGTGAAGGGATGTCTGCACCACCTGTGGAGTCCCTAGAGAAAGCCCTAGGTCCCCGACTCCTTTCGACGGAATGCCTCACATGCCTCTGACACCTCGAGAGAGCACGCAGAGCTCACTGCTTCAAAATTTTGACGGAGCCTGACTCCTCTTGAACATTGACAGGAATCCCAGTATCCCTGTGGCTACTGGAAAGGGGACCCTGGGTCTCCCGACTCACCTCGAGAAAGCGTCCTTTTGCCCTGCCAAGCCTCGAAGAGACTCCTGAGGTGTCCCTCGTAACTCGACAGGAGTCCTGACTTCGTTGAACAAACACGAGGGTTTGAAGGGCCATCCCCGCCGTAAGTCGAGAATGTACCCCAGGTCCCCGCCGCAACTCGAGAAAAACCATGAGACTTCCCCCCCTCCAAGCGAGATGAGCCCGATTCCCCTGCACTGCATGCAGAGCAATTCCGTGAGCCCCCTGAAACATGTCAGGAGCCTCGACTTGCTTGATGGATGTCGAGACAGTCCGCAAAAACACTGTCACAAGTAGAGAGGGACCCTGAGGTCACACACATCATCGCGAAGGAGCTCCATGGGCCCCAAATCAACTCGAGATGAGGCCCGCTTCCCCTGCATTGACTCCAGAGCCATCCCCCGTTCCCCATCAAACACGACCTGAGGCTTGACTCCCTTTAGGCAACTCCAGAGGTTCCCCGAGAACAACGGGCCAAGTCTAGAGGAGTACCAAGTTCAGCAGCAGAGCAACTCGAGGACTGCTCCGTGTACCCCAAATTGCCTCGAGATGAGAGCTGATTCCCTGGCTTAGACTCAAGACGTAGTAGGCCACCTTTCCACAAGCCCCTCAAGAGGAGGCTTCTCTCAGCAATAGGTATGAGGGAGGGACCCTGAGATTGCTGCCTCAATGGGCATATACACCGAGAAGCCCTGACTCGAAAGGAGGCCGGGTTTCCTTGCAGTGGCTTGAATACAGTCTAGTCTTTCATCTCACAAGGTGAAGGGATGTCTGCACCACCTGTGGAGTCCCTAGAGAAAGCCCTAGGTCCCCGACTCCTTTCGACGGAATGCCTCACATGCCTCTGACACCTCGAGAGGCACGCAGAGCTCACTGCTTCAAAATTTGACGGAGCCTGACTCCTCTTGAACATTGACAGGAATCCCAGTATCCCTGTGGCTACTGGAAAGGGACCCTGGGTCTCCCGACTCACCTCGAGAAGGTCCCTTTTGCCCTGCCAAGCCTCGAAGAGACTCCTGAGGTGTCCCTCGTAACTCGACAGGAGTCCTGACTTCGTTGAACAAACACGAGGGTTGAAGGGCCATCCCCGCCGTAAGTCGAGAATGTACCCCAGGTCCCCGCCGCAACTCGAGAAAAACCATGAGACTTCCCCCTCCAAGCGAGATGAGGCCCGATTCCCCTGCACTGCATGCAGAGCAATTCCGTGAGCCCCCTGAAACATGTCAGGAGCCTCGACTTGCTTGATGGATGTCGAGACAGTCAGTCCGCAAAAAACACTGTCACAAGTAGAGAGGGACCCTGAGGTCACACCAGCATCGCGAAGGAGCTCCATGGGGCCCCAAATCAACTCGAGATGAGGCCCGCTTCCCCTGCATTGACTCCAGAGCCATCCCCCGTTCCCCATCAAACACGACCTGAGGCTTGACTCCCTTTAGGCAACTCCAGAGGTTCCCCGAGAACAACGGGCCAAGTCTAGAGGAGTACCAAGTTCAGCAGAGCAACTCGAGGACTGCTCCGTGTACCCCAAATTGCCTCGAGATGAGAGCTGATTCCCTGGCTTAGACTCAAGACGTAGGCCACCTTTCCACAAGCCCTCAAGAGGAGGAGGCTTCTCTCAGCAATAGGTATGAGGGAGGGACCCTGAGATTGCTGCCTCAATGGGCATATACACCGAGAAGCCCTGACTCGAAAGGAGGCCGGGTTTCCTTGCAGTGGCTTGAATACAGTCTAGTCTTTCATCTCACAAGGTGAAGGGATGTCTGCACCACCTGTGGAGTCCCTAGAGAAAGCCCTAGGTCCCCGACTCCTTTCGACGGAATGCCTCACATGCCTCTGACACCTCGAGAGGCACGCAGAGCTCACTGCTTCAAAATTTGACGGAGCCTGACTCCTCTTGAACATTGACAGGAATCCCAGTATCCCTGTGGCTACTGGAAAGGGACCCCTGGGTCTCCCGACTCACCTCGAGAAGCGTCCCTTTTGCCCTGCCAAGCCTCGAAGAGACTCCTGAGGTGTCCCTCGTAACTCGACAGGAGTCCTGACTTCGTTGAACAAACACGAGGGTTGAAGGGCCATCCCCGCCGTAAGTCGAGAATGTACCCCAGGTCCCCGCCGCAACTCGAGAAAAAAACCATGAGACTTCCCCCTCCAAGCGAGATGAGGCCCGATTCCCCTGCACTGCATGCAGAGCAATTCCGTGAGCCCCCTGAAACATGTCAGGAGCCTCGACTTGCTTGATGGATGTCGAGACAGTCCGCAAAAACACTGTCACAAGTAGAGAGGGACCCTGAGGTCACACCAGCATCGCGAAGGAGCTCCATGGGCCCCAAATCAACTCGAGATGAGGCCCGCTTCCCCTGCATTGACTCCAGAGCCATCCCCCGTTCCCCATCAAACACGACCTGAGGCTTGACTCCCTTTAGGCAACTCCAGAGGTTCCCCGAGAACAACGGGCCAAGTCTAGAGGAGTACCAAGTTCAGCAGAGCAACTCGAGGACTGCTCCGTGTACCCCAAATTGCCTCGAGATGAGAGCTGATTCCCTGGCTTAGACTCAAGACGTAGGCCACCTTTCCACACAAGCCCCTCAAGAGGAGGCTTCTCTCAGCAATAGGTATGAGGGAGGGACCCTGAGATTGCTGCCTCAATGGGCATATACACCGAGAAGCCCTGACTCGAAAGGAGGCCGGGTTTCCTTGCAGTGGCTTGAATACAGTCTAGTCTTTCATCTCACAAGGTGAAGGGATGTCTGCACCACCTGTGGAGTCCCTAGAGAAAGCCCTAGGTCCCCGACTCCTTTCGACGGAATGCCTCACATGCCTCTGACACCTCGAGAGGCACGCAGAGCTCACTGCTTCAAAATTTGACGGAGCCTGACTCCTCTTGAACATTGACAGGAATCCCAGTATCCCTGTGGCTACTGGAAAGGGACCCTGGGTCTCCCGACTCACCTCGAGAAGCGTCCCTTTTGCCCTGCCAAGCCTCGAAGAGACTCCTGAGGTGTCCCTCGTAACTCGACAGGAGTCCTGACTTCGTTGAACAAACACGAGGGTTGAAGGGCCATCCCCGCCGTAAGTCGAGAATGTACCCCAGGTCCCCGCCGCAACTCGAGAAAAACCATGAGACTTCCCCCTCCAAGCGAGATGAGGCCCGATTCCCCTGCACTGCATGCAGAGCAATTCCGTGAGCCCCCTGAAACATGTCAGGAGCCTCGACTTGCTTGATGGATGTCGAGACAGTCCGCAAAAACACTGTCACAAGTAGAGAGGGACCCTGAGGTCACACCAGCACGTCGAAGGAGCTCCATGGGCCCCAAATCAACTCGAGATGAGGCCCGCTTCCCCTGCATTGACTCCAGAGCCATCCCCCGTTCCCCATCAAACACGACCTGAGGCTTGACTCCCTTTAGGCAACTCCAGAGGTTCCCCGAGAACAACGGGCCAAGTCTAGAGGAGTACCAAGTTCAGCAGAGCAACTCGAGGACTGCTCCGTGTACCCCAAATTGCCTCGAGATGAGAGCTGATTCCCTGGCTTAGACTCAAGACGTAGGCCACCTTTCCACAAGCCCCTCAAGAGGAGGCTTCTCTCAGCAATAGGTATGAGGGAGGGACCCTGAGATTGCTGCCTCAATGGGCATATACACCGAGAAGCCCTGACTCGAAAGGAGGCCGGGTTTCCTTGCAGTGGCTTGAATACAGTCTAGTCTTTCATCTCACAAGGTGAAGGGATGTCTGCACCACCTGTGGAGTCCCTAGAGAAAGCCCTAGGTCCCCGACTCCTTTCGACGGAATGCCTCACATGCCTCTGACACACCTCGAGAGGCACGCAGAGCTCACTGCTTCAAAATTTGACGGAGCCCTGACTCCTCTTGAACATTGACAGGAATCCCAGTATCCCTGTGGCTACTGGAAAGGGACCCTGGGTCTCCCGACTCACCTCGAGAAGCGTTCCCTTTGCCCTGCCAAGCCTCGAAGAGACTCCTGAGGTGTCCCTCGTAACTCGACAGGAGTCCTGACTTCGTTGAACAAACACGAGGGTTGAAGGGCCATCCCCGCCGTAAGTCGAGAATGTACCCCAGGTCCCCGCCGCAACTCGAGAAAAACCATGAGACTTCCCCCTCCAAGCGAGATGAAGCCCGATTCCCCTGCACTGCATGCAGAGCAATTCCGTGAGCCCCCTGAAACATGTCAGGAGCCTCGACTTGCTTGATGGATGTCGAGACAGTCCGCAAAAACACTGTCACAAGTAGAGAGGGACCCTGAGGTCACACCAGCATCGCGAAGGAGCTCCATGGGCCCCAAATCAACTCGAGATGAGGCCCGCTTCCCCTGCATTGACTCCAGAGCCATCCCCCGTTCCCCATCAAACACGACCTGAGGCTTGACTCCCTTTAGGCAACTCTCCAGAGGTTCCCGAGAACAACGGGCCAAGTCTAGAGGAGTACCAAGTTCAGCAGAGCAACTCGAGGACTGCTCCGTGTACCCCAAATTGCCTCGAGATGAGAGCTGATTCCCTGGCTTAGACTCAAGACGTAGGCCACCTTTCCACAAGCCCCTCAAGAGGAGGCTTCTCTCAGCAATAGGTATGAGGGAGGGACCCTGAGATTGCTGCCTCAATGGGCATATACACCGAGAAGCCCTGACTCGAAAGGAGGCCGGGTTTCCTTGCAGTGGCTTGAATACAGTCTAGTCTTTCATCTCACAAGGTGAAGGGATGTCTGCACCACCTGTGGAGTCCCTAGAGAAAGCCCTAGGTCCCCGACTCCTTTCGACGGAATGCCTCACATGCCTCTGACACCTCGAGAGGCACGCAGAGCTCACTGCTTCAAAATTTGACGGAGCCTGACTCCTCTTGAACATTGACAGGAATCCCAGTATCCCTGTGTGGCTACTGGAAAAGGGACCCTGGGTCTCCCGACTCACCTCGAGAAGCGTCCCTTTTGCCCTGCCAAGCCTCGAAGAGACTCCTGAGGTGTCCCTCGTAACTCGACAGGAGTCCTGACTTCGTTGAACAAACACGAGGGTTGAA
Source organism: Odocoileus hemionus (assembly GCA_020976825.1). Classification (NCBI taxonomy): domain Eukaryota; kingdom Metazoa; phylum Chordata; class Mammalia; order Artiodactyla; family Cervidae; genus Odocoileus; species Odocoileus hemionus. The sequence continues at coordinate 37,401 of JAJLRB010001907.1, forward strand.
GGGCCATCCCCGCCGTAAGTCGAGAATGTACCCCAGGTCCCCCGCAACTCGAGAAAAACCATGAGACTTCCCCCTCCAAGCGAGATGAGGCCCGATTCCCCTGCACTGCATGCAGAGCAATTCCGTGAGCCCCCTGAAACATGTCAGGAGCCTCGACTTGCTTGATGGATGTCGAGACAGTCCGCAAAAACACTGTCACAAGTAGAGAGGGACCCTGAGGTCACACCAGCATCGCGAAGGAGCTCCATGGGCCCCAAATCAACTCGAGATGAGGCCCGCTTCCCCTGCATTGACTCCAGAGCCATCCCCCGTTCCCCATCAAACACGACCTGAGGCTTGACTCCCTTTAGGCAACTCCAGAGGTTCCCCGAGAACAAGGGGCCAAGTCTAGAGGAGTACCAAGTTCAGCAGAGCAACTCGAGGACTGCTCCGTGTACCCCAAATTGCCTCGAGATGAGAGCTGATTCCCTGGCTTAGACTCAAGACGTAGGCCACCTTTCCACAAGCCCCTCAAGAGGAGGCTTCTCTCAGCAATAGGTATGAGGGAGGGACCCTGAGATTGCTGCCTCAATGGGCATATACACCGAGAAGCCCTGACTCGAAAGGAGGCCGGGTTTCCTTGCAGTGGCTTGAATACAGTCTAGTCTTTCATCTCACAAGCTGAAGGGATGTCTGCACCACCTGTGGAGTCCCTAGAGAAAGCCCTAGGTCCCCGACTCCTTTCGACGGAATGCCTCACATGCCTCTGACACCTCGAGAGGCACGCAGAGCTCACTGCTTCAAAATTTGACGGAGCCTGACTCCTCTTGAACATTGACAGGAATCCCAGTATCCCTGTGGCTACTGGAAAGGGACCCTGGGTCTCCCGACTCACCTCGAGAAGCGTCCCTTTTGCCCTGCCAAGCCTCGAAGAGACTCCTGAGGTGTCCCTCGTAACTCGACAGGAGTCCTGACTTCGTTGAACAAACACGAGGGTTGAAGGGCCATCCCCGCCGTAAGTCGAGAATGTACCCCAGGTCCCCGCCGCAACTCGAGAAAAACCATGAGACTTCCCCCTCCAAGCGAGATGAGGCCCGATTCCCCTGCACTGCATGCAGAGCAATTCCGTGAGCCCCCTGAAACATGTCAGGAGCCTCGACTTGCTTGATGGATGTCGAGACAGTCCGCAAAAACACTGTCACAAGTAGAGAGGGACCCTGAGGTCACACCAGCATCGCGAAGGAGCTCCATGGGCCCCAAATCAACTCGAGATGAGGCCCGCTTCCCCTGCATTGACTCCAGAGCCATCCCCCGTTCCCCATCAAACACGACCTGAGGCTTGACTCCCTTTAGGCAACTCCAGAGGTTCCCCGAGAGAACAACGGGCCAAGTCTAGAGGAGTACCAAGTTCAGCAGAGCAACTCGAGAGGCTGCTCCGTGTACCCCAAATTGCCTCGAGATGAGAGCTGATTCCCTGGCTTAGACTCAAGACGTAGGCCACCTTTCCACAAGCCCCTCAAGAGGAGGCTTCTCTCAGCAATAGGTATGAGGGAGGGACCCTGAGATTGCTGCCTCAATGGGCATATACACCGAGAAGCCCTGACTCGAAAGGAGGCCGGGTTTCCTTGCAGTGGCTTGAATACAGTCTAGTCTTTCATCTCACAAGGTGAAGGGATGTCTGCACCACCTGTGGAGTCCCTAGAGAAAGCCCTAGGTCCCCGACTCCTTTCGACGGAATGCCTCACATGCCTCTGACACCTCGAGAGGCACGCAGAGCTCACTGCTTCAAAATTTGACGGAGCCTGACTCCTCTTGAACATTGACAGGAATCCCAGTATCCCTGTGGCTACTGGAAAGGGACCCTGGGTCTCCCGACTCACCTCGAGAAGGTCCCTTTTGCCCTGCCAAGCCTCGAAGAGACTCCTGAGGTGTCCCTCGTAACTCGACAGGAGTCCTGACTTCGTTGAACAAACACGAGGGTTGAAGGGCCATCCCCCGTAAGTCGAGAATGTACCCCAGGTCCCCGCCGCAACTCGAGAAAAACCATGAGACTTCCCCCTCCAAGCGAGATGAGGCCCGATTCCCCTGCACTGCATGCAGAGCAATTCCGTGAGCCCCCTGAAACATGTCAGGAGCCTCGACTTGCTTGATGGATGTCGAGACAGTCCGCAAAAACACTGTCACAAGTAGAGAGGGACCCTGAGGTCACACCAGCATCGCGAAGGAGCTCCATGGGCCCCAAATCAACTCGAGATGAGGCCCGCTTCCCCTGCATTGACTCCAGAGCCATCCCCCGTTCCCCATCAAACACGACCTGAGGCTTGACTCCCTTTAGGCAACTCCAGAGGTTCCCCGAGAACAACGGGCCAAGTCTAGAGGAGTACCAAGTTCAGCAGAGCAACTCGAGGACTGCTCCGTGTACCCCAATTGCCTCGAGATGAGAGCTGATTCCCTGGCTTAGACTCAAGACGTAGGCCACCTTTCCACAAGCCCCTCAAGAGGAGGCTTCTCTCAGCAATAGGTATGAGGGAGGGACCCTGAGATTGCTGCCTCAATGGGCATATACACCGAGAAGCCCTGACTCGAAAGGAGGCCGGGTTTCCTTGCAGTGGCTTGAATACAGTCTAGTCTTTCATCTCACAAGGTGAAGGGATGTCTGCACCACCTGTGGAGTCCCTAGAGAAAGCCCTAGGTCCCCGACTCCTTTCGACGGAATGCCTCACATGCCTCTGACACCTCGAGAGGCACGCAGAGCTCACTGCTTCAAAATTTGACGGAGCCTGACTCCTCTTGAACATTGACAGGAATCCCAGTATCCCTGTGGCTACTGGAAAGGGACCCTGGGTCTCCCGACTCACCTCGAGAAGCGTCCCTTTTGCCCTGCCAAGCCTCGAAGAGACTCCTGAGGTGTCCCTCGTAACTCGACAGGAGTCCTGACTTCGTTGAACAAACACGAGGGTTGAAGGGCCATCCCCGCCGTAAGTCGAGAATGTACCCCAGGTCCCCGCCGCAACTCGAGAAAAACCATGAGACTTCCCCCTCCAAGCGAGATGAGGCCCGATTCCCCTGCACTGCATGCAGAGCAATTCCGTGAGCCCCCTGAAACATGTCAGGAGCCTCGACTTGCTTGATGGATGTCGAGACAGTCCGCAAAAAACACTGTCACAAGTAGAGAGGGACCCTGAGGTCACACCAGCATCGCGAAGGAGCTCCATGGGCCCCAAATCAACTCGAGATGAGGCCCGCTTCCCCTGCATTGACTCCAGAGCCATCCCCCGTTCCCCATCAAACACGACCTGAGGCTTGACTCCCTTTAGGCAACTCCAGAGGTTCCCGAGAACAACGGGGCCAAGTCTAGAGGAGTACCAAGTTCAGCAGAGCAACTCGAGGACTGCTCCGTGTACCCCAAATTGCCTCGAGATGAGAGCTGATTCCCTGGCTTAGACTCAAGACGTAGGCCACCTTTCCACAAGCCCCTCAAGAGGAGGCTTCTCTCAGCAATAGGTATGAGGGAGGGACCCTGAGATTGCTGCCTCAATGGGCATATACACCGAGAAGCCCTGACTCGAAAGGAGGCCGGGTTTCCTTGCAGTGGCTTGAATACAGTCTAGTCTTTCATCTCACAAGGTGAAGGGATGTCTGCACCACCTGTGGAGTCCCTAGAGAAAGCCCTAGGTCCCCGACTCCTTTCGACGGAATGCCTCACATGCCTCTGACACCTCGAGAGGCACGCAGAGCTCACTGCTTCAAAATTTGACGGAGCCTGACTCCTCTTGAACATTGACAGGAATCCCAGTATCCCTGTGGCTACTGGAAAGGGACCCTGGGTCTCCCGACTCACCTCGAGAAGCGTTCCTTTTGCCCTGCCAAGCCTCGAAGAGACTCCTGAGGTGTCCCTCGTAACTCGACAGGAGTCCTGACTTCGTTGAACAAACACGAGGGTTGAAGGGCCATCCCCGCCGTAAGTCGAGAATGTACCCCAGGTCCCCCGCCGCAACTCGAGAAAAACCATGAGACTTCCCCCTCCAAGCGAGATGAGGCCCCGATTCCCCTGCACTGCATGCAGAGCAATTCCGTGAGCCCCCTGAAACATGTCAGGAGCCTCGACTTGCTTGATGGATGTCGAGACAGTCCGCAAAAACACTGTCACAAGTAGAGAGGGACCCTGAGGTCACACCAGCATCGCGAAGGAGCTCCATGGGCCCCAAATCAACTCGAGATGAGGCCCGCTTCCCCTGCATTGACTCCAGAGCCATCCCCCGTTCCCCATCAAACACGACCTGAGGCTTGACTCCCTTTAGGCAACTCCAGAGGTTCCCCGAGAACAACGGGCCAATCTAGAGGAGTACCAAGTTCAGCAGAGCAACTCGAGGACTGCTCCGTGTACCCCAAATTGCCTCGAGATGAGAGCTGATTCCCTGGCTTAGACTCAAGACGTAGGCCACCTTTCCACAAGCCCCTCAAGAGGAGGCTTCTCTCAGCAATAGGTATGAGGGAGGGACCCTGAGATTGCTGCCTCAATGGGCATATACACCGAGAAGCCCTGACTCGAAAGGAGGCCGGTTTCCTTGCAGTGGCTTGAATACAGTCTAGTCTTTCATCTCACAAGTGAAGGGATGTCTGCACCACCTGTGGAGTCCCTAGAGAAAGCCCTAGGTCCCCGACTCCTTTCGACGGAATGCCTCACATGCCTCTGACACCTCGAGAGGCACGCAGAGCTCACTGCTTCAAAATTTGACGGAGCCTGACTCCTCTTGAACATTGACAGGAATCCCAGTATCCCTGTGGCTACTGGAAAGGGACCCTGGGTCTCCCGACTCACCTCGAGAAGCGTCCCTTTTGCCCTGCCAAGCCTCGAAGAGACTCCTGAGGTGTCCCTCGTAACTCGACAGGAGTCCTGACTTCGTTGAACAAACACGAGGGTTGAAGGGCCATCCCCGCCGTAAGTCGAGAATGTACCCCAGGTCCCCGCCGCAACTCGAGAAAAACCATGAGACTTCCCCCTCCAAGCGAGATGAGGCCCGATTCCCCTGCACTGCATGCAGAGCAATTCCGTGAGCCCCCTGAAACATGTCAGGAGCCTCGACTTGCTTGATGGATGTCGAGACAGTCCGCAAAAACACTGTCACAAGTAGAGAGGGACCCTGAGGTCACACCAGCATCGCGAAGGAGCTCCATGGGCCCCAAATCAACTCGAGATGAGGCCCGCTTCCCCTGCATTGACTCCAGAGCCATCCCCCGTTCCCCATCAAACACGACCTGAGGCTTGACTCCCTTTAGGCAACTCCAGAGGTTCCCCGAGAACAACGGGCCAAGTCTAGAGGAGTACCAAGTTCAGCAGAGCAACTCGAGGACTGCTCCGTGTACCCCAAATTGCCTCGAGATGAGAGCTGATTCCCTGGCTTAGACTCAAGACGTAGGCCACCTTTCCACAAGCCCCTCAAGAGGAGGCTTCTCTCAGCAATAGGTATGAGGGAGGGACCCTGAGATTGCTGCCTCAATGGGCATATACACCGAGAAGCCCTGACTCGAAAGGAGGCCGGGTTTCCTTGCAGTGGCTTGAATACAGTCTAGTCTTTCATCTCACAAGGTGAAGGGATGTCTGCACCACCTGTGGAGTCCCTAGAGAAAGCCCTAGGTCCCCGACTCCTTTCGACGGAATGCCTCACATGCCTCTGACACCTCGAGAGGCACGCAGAGCTCACTGCTTCAAAATTTGACGGAGCCTGACTCCTCTTGAACATTGACAGGAATCCCAGTATCCCTGTGGCTACTGGAAAGGGACCCTGGGTCTCCCGACTCACCTCGAGAAGCGTCCCTTTTGCCCTGCCAAGCCTCGAAGAGACTCCTGAGGTGTCCCTCGTAACTCGACAGGAGTCCTGACTTCGTTGAACAAACACGAGGGTTGAAGGGCCATCCCCGCCGTAAGTCGAGAATGTACCCCAGGTCCCCGCCGCAACTCGAGAAAAACCATGAGACTTCCCCCTCCAAGCGAGATGAGGCCCGATTCCCCTGCACTGCATGCAGAGCAATTCCGTGAGCCCCCTGAAACATGTCAGGAGCCTCGACTTGCTTGATGGATGTCGAGACAGTCCGCAAAAACACTGTCACAAGTAGAGAGGGACCCTGAGGTCACACCAGCATCGCGAAGGAGCTCCATGGGCCCCAAATCAACTCGAGATGAGGCCCGCTTCCCCTGCATTGACTCCAGAGCCATCCCCCGTTCCCCATCAAACACGACCTGAGGCTTGACTCCCTTTAGGCAACTCCAGAGGTTCCCCGAGAACAACGGGCCAAGTCTAGAGGAGTACCAAGTTCAGCAGAGCAACTCGAGGACTGCTCCGTGTACCCCAAATTGCCTCGAGATGAGAGCTGATTCCCTGGCTTAGACTCAAGACGTAGGCCACCTTTCCACAAGCCCCTCAAGAGGAGGCTTCTCTCAGCAATAGGTATGAGGGAGGGACCCTGAGATTGCTGCCTCAATGGGCATATACACCGAGAAGCCCTGACTCGAAAGGAGGCCGGGTTTCCTTGCAGTGGCTTGAATACAGTCTAGTCTTTCATCTCACAAGGTGAAGGGATGTCTGCACCACCTGTGGAGTCCCTAGAGAAAGCCCTAGGTCCCCGACTCCTTTCGACGGAATGCCTCACATGCCTCTGACACCTCGAGAGGCACGCAGAGCTCACTGCTTCAAAATTTGACGGAGCCTGACTCCTCTTGAACATTGACAGGAATCCCAGTATCCCTGTGGCTACTGGAAAGGGACCCTGGGTCTCCCGACTCACCTCGAGAAGCGTCCCTTTTGCCCTGCCAAGCCTCGAAGAGACTCCTGAGGTGTCCCTCGTAACTCGACAGGAGTCCTGACTTCGTTGAACAAACACGAGGGTTGAAGGGCCATCCCCGCCGTAAGTCGAGAATGTACCCCAGGTCCCCGCCGCAACTCGAGAAAAACCATGAGACTTCCCCTCCAAGCGAGATGAGGCCCGATTCCCCTGCACTGCATGCAGAGCAATTCCGTGAGCCCCCTGAAACATGTCAGGAGCCTCGACTTGCTTGATGGATGTCGAGACAGTCCGCAAAAACACTGTCACAAGTAGAGAGGGACCCTGAGGTCACACCAGCATCGCGAAGGAGCTCCATGGGCCCCAAATCAACTCGAGATGAGGCCCGCTTCCCCTGCATTGACTCCAGAGCCATCCCCCGTTTCCCATCAAACACGACCTGGGCTTGACTCCCTTTAGGCAACTCCAGAGGTTCCCCGAGAACAACGGGCCAAGTCTAGAGGAGTACCAAGTTCAGCAGAGCAACTCGAGGACTGCTCCGTGTACCCCAAATTGCCTCGAGATGAGAGCTGATTCCCTGGCTTAGACTCAAGACGTAGGCCACCTTTCCACAAGCCCCTCAAGAGGAGGCTTCTCTCAGCAATAGGTATGAGGGAGGGACCCTGAGATTGCTGCCTCAATGGGCATATACACCGAGAAGCCCTGACTCGAAAGGAGGCCGGGTTTCCTTGCAGTGGCTTGAATACAGTCTAGTCTTTCATCTCACAAGGTGAAGGGATGTCTGCACCACCTGTGGAGTCCCTAGAGAAAGCCCTAGGTCCCGACTCCTTTCGACGGAATGCCTCACATGCCTCTGACACCTCGAGAGGCACGCAGAGCTCACTGCTTCAAAATTTGACGGAGCCTGACTCCTCTTGAACATTGACAGGAATCCCAGTATCCCTGTGGCTACTGGAAAGGGACCCTGGGTCTCCCGACTCACCTCGAGAAGCGTCCCTTTTGCCCTGCCAAGCCTCGAAGAGACTCCTGAGGTGTCCCTCGTAACTCGACAGGAGTCCTGACTTCGTTGAACCAACACGAGGGTTGAAGGGCCATCCCGCCGTAAGTCGAGAATGTACCCCAGGTCCCCGCCGCAACTCGAGAAAAAAACCATGAGACTTCCCCCTCCAAGCGAGATGAGGCCCGATTCCCCTGCACTGCATGCAGAGCAATTCCGTGAGCCCCCTGAAACATGTCAGGAGCCTCGACTTGCTTGATGGATGTCGAGACAGTCCGCAAAAACACTGTCACAAGTAGAGAGGGACCCTGAGGTCACACCAGCATCGCGAAGGAGCTCCATGGGCCCCAAATCAACTCGAGATGAGGCCCGCTTCCCCTGCATTGACTCCAGAGCCATCCCCGTTCCCCATCAAACACGACCTGAGGCTTGACTCCCTTTAGGCAACTCCAGAGGTTCCCGAGAACAACGGGCCAAGTCTAGAGGAGTACCAAGTTCAGCAGAGCAACTCGAGGACTGCTCCGTGTACCCCAAATTGCCTCGAGATGAGAGCTGATTCCCTGGCTTAGACTCAAGACGTAGGCCACCTTTCCACAAGCCCCTCAAGAGGAGGCTTCTCTCAGCAATAGGTATGAGGGAGGGGACCCTGAGATTGCTGCCTCAATGGCATATACACCGAGAAGCCCTGACTCGAAAGGAGGCCGGGTTTCCTTGCAGTGGCTTGAATACAGTCTAGTCTTTCATCTCACAAGGTGAAGGGATGTCTGCACCACCTGTGGAGTCCCTAGAGAAAGCCCTAGGTCCCCGACTCCTTTCGACGGAATGCCTCACATGCCTCTGACACCTCGAGAGGCACGCAGAGCTCACTGCTTCAAAATTTGACGGAGCCTGACTCCTCTTGAACATTGACAGGAATCCCAGTATCCTGTGGCTACTGGAAAGGGACCCTGGGTCTCCCGACTCACCTCGAGAAGCGTCCCTTTTGCCCTGCCAAGCCTCGAAGAGACTCCTGAGGTGTCCTCGTAACTCGACAGGAGTCCTGACTTCGTTGAACAAACACGAGGGTTGAAGGGCCATCCCCGCCGTAACTCGAGAATGTACCCCAGGTCCCCGCCGCAACTCGAGAAAAACCATGAGACTTCCCCTCCAAGCGAGATGAGGCCCGATTCCCCTGCACTGCATGCAGAGCAATTCCGTGAGCCCCCTGAAACATGTCAGGAGCCTCGACTTGCTTGATGGATGTCGAGACAGTCCGCAAAACACTGTCACAAGTAGAGAGGGACCCTGAGGTCACACCAGCATCGCGAAGGAGCTCCATGGGCCCCAAATCAACTCGAGATGAGGCCCGCTTCCCCTGCATTGACTCCAGAGCCATCCCCCGTTCCCCATCAAACACGACCTGAGGCTTGACTCCCTTTAGGCAACTCCAGAGGTTCCCCGAGAACAAACGGCCAAGTCTAGAGGAATACCAAGTTCAGCAGAGCAACTCGAGGAATGCTCCGTGTACCCCAAATTGCCTCGAGATGAGAGCTGATTCCCTGGCTTAGACTCAAGACGTAGGCCACCTTTCCACAAGCCCCTCAAGAGGAGGCTTCTCTCAGCAATAGGTATGAGGGAGGGACCCTGAGATTGCTGCCTCAATGGGCATATACACCGAGAAGCCCTGACTCGAAAGGAGGCCGGGTTTCCTTGCAGTGGCTTGAATACAGTCTAGTCTTTCATCTCACAAGGTGAAGGGATGTCTGCACCACCTGTGGAGTCCCTAGAGAAAGCCCTAGGTCCCCGACTCCTTTCGACGGAATGCCTCACATGCCTCTGACACCTCGAGAGGCACGCAGAGCTCACTGCTTCAAAATTTGACGGAGCCTGACTCCTCTTGAACATTGACAGGAATCCCAGTATCCCTGTGGCTACTGGAAAGGGACCCTGGGTCTCCCGACTCACCTCGAGAAGCGTCCCTTTTGCCCTGCCAAGCCTCGAAGAGACTCCTGAGGTGTCCCTCGTAACTCGACAGGAGTCCTGACTTCGTTGAACAAACACGAGGGTTGAAGGGCCATCCCCGCCGTAAGTCGAGAATGTACCCCAGGTCCCCGCCGCAACTCGAGAAAAACCATGAGACTTCCCCCTCCAAGCGAGATGAGGCCCGATTCCCCTGCACTGCATGCAGAGCAATTCCGTGAGCCCCTGAAACATGTCAGGAGCCTCGACTTGCTTGATGGATGTCGAGACAGTCCGCAAAAACACTGTCACAAGTAGAGAGGGACCCTGAGGTCACACCAGCATAGCGAAGGAGCTCCATGGGCCCCAAATCAACTCGAGATGAGGCCCGCTTCCCCTGCATTGACTCCAGAGCCATCCCCCGTTCCCCATCAAACACGACCTGAGGCTTGACTCCCTTTAGGCAACTCCAGAGTTCCCCGAGAACAACGGGCCAAGTCTAGACGGAGTACCAAGTTCAGCAGAGCAACTCGAGGACTGCTCCGTGTACCCCAAATTGCCTCGAGATGAGAGCTGATTCCCTGGCTTAGACTCAAGACGTAGGCCACCTTTCCACAAGCCCCTCAAGAGGAGGCTTCTCTCAGCAATAGGTATGAGGGAGGGACCCTGAGATTGCTGCCTCAATGGGCATATACACCGAGAAGCCCTGACTCGAAAGGAGGCCGGGTTTCCTTGCAGTGGCTTGAATACAGTCTAGTCTTTCATCTCACAAGGTGAAGGGATGTCTGCACCACCTGTGGAGTCCCTAGAGAAAGCCCTAGGTCCCCGACTCCTTTCGACGGAATGCCTCACATGCCTCTGACACCTCGAGAGGCACGCAGAGCTCACTGCTTCAAAATTTGACGGAGCCTGACTCCTCTTGAACATTGACAGGAATCCCAGTATCCCTGTGGCTACTGGAAAGGGACCCTGGGTCTCCCGACTCACCTCGAGAAGCGTCCCTTTTGCCCTGCCAAGCCTCGAAGAGACTCCTGAGGTGTCCCTCGTAACTCGACAGGAGTCCTGACTTCGTTGAACAAACACGAGGGTTGAAGGGCCATCCCCGCCGTAAGTCGAGAATGTACCCCAGGTCCCCGCCGCAACTCGAGAAAAACCATAAGACTTCCCCCTCCAAGCGAGATGAGGCCCGATTCCCCTGCACTGCATGCAGAGCAATTCCGTGAGCCCCCTGAAACATGTCAGGAGCCTCGACTTGCTTGATGGATGTCGAGACAAGTCCGCAAAAACACTGTCACAAGTAAGAGAGGGACCCTGAGGTCACACCAGCATCGCGAAGGAGCTCCATGGGCCCCAAATCAACTCGAGATGAGGCCCGCGCTTCCCCTGCATTGACTCCAGAGCCATCCCCCGTTCCCCATCAAACACGACCTGAGGCTTGACTCCCTTTAGGCAACTCCAGAGGTTCCCCAGAACAACGGGCCAAGTCTAGAGGAGTACCAAGTTCAGCAGAGCAACTCGAGGACTGCTCCGTGTACCCCAAATTGCCTCGAGATGAGAGCTGATTCCCTGGCTTAGACTCAAGACGTAGGCCACCTTTCCACAAGCCCCTCAAGAGGAGGCTTCTCTCAGCAATAGGTATGAGGGAGGGACCCTGAGATTGCTGCCTCAATGGGCATATACACCGAGAAGCCCTGACTCGAAAGGAGGCCGGTTTCCTTGCAGTGGCTTGAATACAGTCTAGTCTTTCATCTCACAAGGTGAAGGGATGTCTGCACCACCTGTGGAGTCCCTAGAGAAAAGCCCTAGGTCCCCGACTCCTTTCGACGGAATGCCTCACATGCCTCTGACACCTCGAGAGGCACGCAGAGCTCACTGCTTCAAAATTTGACGGAGCCTGACTCCTCTTGAACATTGACAGGAATCCAGTATCCCTGTGGCTACTGGAAAGGGACCCTGGGTCTCCCGACTCACCTCGAGAAGCGTCCCTTTTGCCCTGCCAAGCCTCGAAGAGACTCCTGAGGTGTCCCTCGTAACTCGACAGGAGTCCTGACTTCGTTGAACAAACACGAGGGTTGAAGGGCCATCCCCGCCGTAAGTCGAGAATGTACCCCAGGTCCCCGCCGCAACTCGAGAAAAACCATGAGACTTCCCCCTCCAAGCGAGATGAGGCCCGATTCCCCTGCACTGCATGCAGAGCAATTCCGTGAGCCCCCTGAAACATGTCAGGAGCCTCGACTTGCTTGATGGATGTCGAGACAGTCCGCAAAAACACTGTCACAAGTAGAGAGGGACCTGAGGTCACACCAGCATCGCGAAGGAGCTCCATGGGCCCCAAATCAACTCGAGATGAGGCCCGCTTCCCCTGCATTGACTCCAGAGCCATCCCCCGTTCCCCATCAAACACGACCTGAGGCTTGACTCCCTTTAGGCAACTCCAGAGGTTCCCCGAGAACAACGGGCCAAGTCTAGAGGAGTACCAAGTTCAGCAGAGCAACTCGAGGACTGCTCCGTGTACCCCAAATTGCCTCGAGATGAGAGCTGATTCCCTGGCTTAGACTCAAGACGTAGGCCACCTTTCCACAAGCCCCTCAAGAGGAGGCTTCTCTCAGCAATAGGTATGAGGGAGGGACCCTGAGATTGCTGCCTCAATGGGCATATACACCGAGAAGCCCTGACTCGAAAGGAGGCCGGGTTTCCTTGCAGTGGCTTGAATACAGTCTAGTCTTTCATCTCACAAGTGAAGGGATGTCTGCACCACCTGTGGAGTCCTAGAGAAAGCCCTAGGTCCCCGACTCCTTTCGACGGAATGCCTCACATGCCTCTGACACCTCGAGAGGCACGCAGAGCTCACTGCTTCAAAATTTGACGGAGCCTGACTCCTCTTGAACATTGACAGGAATCCCAGTATCCCTGTGGCTACTGGAAAGGGACCCTGGGTCTCCCGACTCACCTCGAGAAGCGTCCCTTTTGCCCTGCCAAGCCTCGAAGAGACTCCTGAGGTGTCCCTCGTAACTCGACAGGAGTCCTGACTTCGTTGAACAAACACGAGGGTTGAAGGGCCATCCCCGCCGTAAGTCGAGAATGTACCCCAGGTCCCCGCCGCAACTCGAGAAAAACCATGAGACTTCCCCCTCCAAGCGAGATGAGGCCCGATTCCCTGCACTGCATGCAGAGCAATTCCGTGAGCCCCCTGAAACATGTCAGGAGCCTCGACTTGCTTGATGGATGTCGAGACAGTCCGCAAAAACACTGTCACAAGTAGAGAGGGACCCTGAGGTCACACCAGCATCGCGAAGGAGCTCCATGGGCCCCAAATCAACTCGAGATGAGGCCCGCTTCCCCTGCATTGACTCCAGAGCCATCCCCGTTCCCCATCAAACACGACCTGAGGCTTGACTCCCTTTAGGCAACTCCAGAGGTTCCCCGAGAACAACGGGCCAAGTCTAGAGGAGTACCAAGTTCAGCAGAGCAACTCGAGGACTGCTCCGTGTACCCCAAATTGCCTCGAGATGAGAGCTGATTCCCTGGCTTAGACTCAAGACGTAGGCCACCTTTCCACAAGCCCCTCAAGAGGAGGCTTCTCTCAGCAATAGGTATGAGGGAGGGACCCTGAGATTGCTGCCTCAATGGGCATATACACCGAGAAGCCCTGACTCGAAAGGAGGCCGGGTTTCCTTGCAGTGGCTTGAATACAGTCTAGTCTTTCATCTCACAAGGTGAAGGGATGTCTGCACCACCTGTGGAGTCCCTAGAGAAAGCCCTAGGTCCCCCGACTCCTTTCGACGGAATGCCTCACATGCCTCTGACACCTCGAGAGGCACGCAGAGCTCACTGCTTCAAAAATTTGACGGAGCCTGACTCCTCTTGAACATTGACAGGAATCCCAGTATCCCTGTGGCTACTGGAAAGGGACCCTGGGTCTCCCGACTCACCTCGAGAAGCGTCCCTTTTGCCCTGCCAAGCCTCGAAGAGACTCCTGAGGTGTCCCCTCGTAACTCGACAGGAGTCCTGACTTCGTTGAACAAACACGAGGGTTGAAGGGCCATCCCCGCCGTAAGTCGAGAATGTACCCCAGGTCCCCGCCGCAACTCGAGAAAAACCATGAGACTTCCCCCTCCAAGCGAGATGAGCCCGATTCCCCTGCACTGCATGCAGAGCAATTCCGTGAGCCCCCTGAAACATGTCAGGAGCCTCGACTTGCTTGATGGATGTCGAGACAGTCCGCAAAAACACTGTCACAAGTAGAGAGGGACCCTGAGGTCACACCAGCATCGCGAAGGAGCTCCATGGGCCCCAAATCAACTCGAGATGAGGCCCGCTTCCCCTGCATTGACTCCAGAGCCATCCCCCGTTCCCCATCAAACACGACCTGAGGCTTGACTCCCTTTAGGCAACTCCAGAGGTTCCCCGAGAACAACGGGCCAAGTCTAGAGGAGTACCAAGTTCAGCAGAGCAACTCGAGGACTGCTCCGTGTACCCCAAATTGCCTCGAGATGAGAGCTGATTCCCTGGCTTAGACTCAAGACGTAGGCCACCTTTCCACAAGCCCCTCAAGAGGAGGCTTCTCTCAGCAATAGGTATGAGGGAGGGACCCTGAGATTGCTGCCTCAATGGGCATATACACCGAGAAGCCCTGACTCGAAAGGAGGCCGGGTTTCCTTGCAGTGGCTTGAATACAGTCTAGTCTTTCATCTCACAAGGTGAAGGGATGTCTGCACCACCTGTGGAGTCCCTAGAGAAAGCCCTAGGTCCCCGACTCCTTTCGACGGAATGCCTCACATGCCTCTGACACCTCGAGAGGCACGCAGAGCTCACTGCTTCAAAATTTGACGGAGCCTGACTCCTCTTGAACATTGACAGGAATCCCAGTATCCCTGTGGCTACTGGAAAGGGACCCTGGGTCTCCCGACTCACCTCGAGAAGCGTCCCTTTTGCCCTGCCAAGCCTCGAAGAGACTCCTGAGGTGTCCCTCGTAACTCGACAGGAGTCCTGACTTCGTTGAACAAACACGAGGGTTGAAGGGCCATCCCCGCCGTAAGTCGAGAATGTACCCCAGGTCCCCGCCGCAACTCGAGAAAAACCATGAGACTTCCCCCTCCAAGCGAGATGAGCCCGATTCCCCTGCACTGCATGCAGAGCAATTCCGTGAGCCCCCTGAAACATGTCAGGAGCCTCGACTTGCTTGATGGATGTCGAGACAGTCCGCAAAAACACTGTCACAAGTAGAGAGGGACCCTGAGGTCACACCAGCATCGCGAAGGAGCTCCATGGGCCCCAAATCAACTCGAGATGAGGCCCGCTTCCCCTGCATTGACTCCAGAGCCATCCCCCGTTCCCCATCAAACACGACCTGAGGCTTGACTCCCTTTAGGCAACTCCAGAGGTTCCCCGAGAACAACGGGCCAAGTCTAGAGGAGTACCAAGTTCAGCAGAGCAACTCGAGGACTGCTCCGTGTACCCCAAATTGCCTCGAGATGAGAGCTGATTCCCTGGCTTAGACTCAAGACGTAGGCCACCTTTCCACAAGCCCCTCAAGAGGAGGCTTCTCTCAGCAATAGGTATGAGGGAGGGACCCTGAGATTGCTGCCTCAATGGGCATATACACCGAGAAGCCCTGACTCGAAAGGAGGCCGGGTTTCCTTGCAGTGGCTTGAATACAGTCTAGTCTTTCATCTCATCTCACAAGGTGAAGGGATGTCTGCACCACCTGTGGAGTCCCTAGAGAAAGCCCTAGGTCCCCGACTCCTTTCGACGGAATGCCTCACATGCCTCTGACACCTCGAGAGGCACGCAGAGCTCACTGCTTCAAAATTTGACGGAGCCTGACTCCTCTTGAACATTGACAGGAATCCCAGTATATCCCTGTGGCTACTGGAAAGGGACCCTGGGTCTCCCGACTCACCTCGAGAAGCGTCCCTTTTGCCCTGCCAAGCCTCGAAGAGACTCCTGAGGTGTCCCTCGTAACTCGACAGGAGTCCTGACTTCGTTGAACAAACACGAGGGTTGAAGGGCCATCCCCCCGTAAGTCGAGAATGTACCCCAGGTCCCCGCCGCAACTCGAGAAAAACCATGAGACTTCCCCCTCCAAGCGAGATGAGGCCCGATTCCCCTGCACTGCATGCAGAGCAATTCCGTGAGCCCCCTGAAACATGTCAGGAGCCTCGACTTGCTTGATGGATGTCGAGACAGTCCGCAAAAACACTGTCACAAGTAGAGAGGGACCCTGAGGTCACACCAGCATCGCGAAGGAGCTCCATGGGCCCCAAATCAACTCGAGATGAGGCCCGCTTCCCCTGCATTGACTCCAGAGCCATCCCCCGTTTCCCCATCAAACACGACCTGAGGCTTGACTCCCTTTAGGCAACTCCAGAGGTTCCCCGAGAACAACGGGCCAAGTCTAGAGGAGTACCAAGTTCAGCAGAGCAACTCGAGGACTGCTCCGTGTACCCCAAATTGCCTCGAGATGAGAGCTGATTCCCTGGCTTAGACTCAAGACGTAGGCCACCTTTCCACAAGCCCCTCAAGAGGAGGCTTCTCTCAGCAATAGGTATGAGGGAGGGACCCTGAGATTGCTGCCTCAATGGGCATATACACCGAGAAGCCCTGACTCGAAAGGAGGCCGGGTTTCCTTGCAGTGGCTTGAATACAGTCTAGTCTTTCATCTCACAAGGTGAAGGGATGTCTGCACCACCTGTGGAGTCCCTAGAGAAAGCCCTAGGTCCCCGACTCCTTTCGACGGAATGCCTCACATGCCTCTGACACCTCGAGAGGCACGCAGAGCTCACTGCTTCAAAATTTGACGGAGCCTGACTCCTCTTGAACATTGACAGGAATCCCAGTATCCCTGTGGCTACTGGAAAGGGACCCTGGGTCTCCCGACTCACCTCGAGAAGCGTCCCTTTTGCCCTGCCAAGCCTCGAAGAGACTCCTGAGGTGTCCCTCGTAACTCGACAGGAGTCCTGACTTCGTTGAACAAACACGAGGGTTGAAGGGCCATCCCCGCCGCCGTAAGTCGAGAATGTACCCCAGGTCCCCGCCGCAACTCGAGAAAAACCATGAGACTTCCCCCCTCCAAGCGAGATGAGGCCCGATTCCCCTGCACTGCATGCAGAGCAATTCCGTGAGCCCCCTGAAACATGTCAGGAGCCTCGACTTGCTTGATGGATGTCGAGACAGTCCGCAAAAACACTGTCACAAGTAGAGAGGGACCCTGAGGTCACACCAGCATCGCGAAGGAGCTCCATGGGCCCCAAATCAACTCGAGATGAGGCCCGCTTCCCCTGCATTGACTCCAGAGCCATCCCCCGTTCCCCATCAAACACGACCTGAGGCTTGACTCCCTTTAGGCAACTCCAGAGGTTCCCCGAGAACAACGGGCCAAGTCTAGAGGAGTACCAAGTTCAGCAGAGCAACTCGAGGACTGCTCCGTGTACCCCAAATTGCCTCGAGATGAGAGCTGATTCCCTGGCTTAGACTCAAGACGTAGGCCACCTTTCCACAAGCCCCTCAAGAGGAGGCTTCTCTCAGCAATAGGTATGAGGGAGGGACCCTGAGATTGCTGCCTCAATGGGCATATACACCGAGAAGCCCTGACTCGAAAGGAGGCCGGCGTTCCTTGCAGTGGCTTGAATACAGTCTAGTCTTTCATCTCTCACAAGGTGAAGGGATGTCTGCACACCACCTGTGGAGTCCCTAGAGAAAGCCCTAGGTCCCCGACTCCTTTCGACGGAATGCCTCACATGCCTCTGACACCTCGAGAGGCACGCAGAGCTCACTGCTTCAAAATTTGACGGAGCCTGACTCCTCTTGAACATTGACAGGAATCCCAGTATCCCTGTGGCTACTGGAAAGGGACCCCTGGGTCTCCCGACTCACCTCGAGAAGCGTCCCTTTTGCCCTGCCAAGCCTCGAAGAGACTCCTGAGGTGTCCCTCGTAACTCGACAGGAGTCCTGACTTCGTTGAACAAACACGAGGGTTTGAAGGGCCATCCCCGCCGTAAGTCGAGAATGTACCCCAGGTCCCCGCCGCAACTCGAAAAAACCATGAGACTTCCCCCTCCAAGCGAGATGAGGCCCGATTCCCCTGCACTGCATGCAGAGCAATTCCGTGAGCCCCCTGAAACATGTCAGGAGCCTCGACTTGCTTGATGGATGTCGAGACAGTCCGCAAAAACACTGTCACAAGTAGAGAGGGACCCTGAGGTCACACCAGCATCGCGAAGGAGCTCCATGGGCCCCAAATCAACTCGAGATGAGGCCCTTTCCCCTGCATTGACTCCAGAGCCATCCCCCGTTCCCCATCAAACACGACCTGAGGCTTGACTCCCTTTAGGCAACTCCAGAGGTTCCCCGAGAACAACGGGCCAAGTCTAGAGGAGTACCAAGTTCAGCAGAGCAACTCGAGGACTGCTCCGTGTACCCCAAATTGCCTCGAGATGAGAGCTGATTCCCTGGCTTAGACTCAAGACGTAGGCCACCTTTCCACAAGCCCCTCAAGAGGAGGCTTCTCTCAGCAATAGGTATGAGGGAGGGACCCTGAGATTGCTGCTGCCTCAATGGGCATATACACCGAGAAGCCCTGACTCGAAAGGAGGCCGGGTTTCCTTGCAGTGGCTTGAATACAGTCTAGTCTTTCATCTCACAAGGTGAAGGGATGTCTGCACCACCTGTGGAGTCCCTAGAGAAAGCCCTAGGTCCCCGACTCCTTTCGACGGAATGCCTCACATGCCTCTGACACCTCGAGAGGCACGCAGAGCTCACTGCTTCAAAATTTGACGGAGCCTGACTCCTCTTGAACATTGACAGGAATCCCAGTATCCCTGTGGCTACTGGAAAGGGACCCTGGGTCTCCCGACTCACCTCGAGAAGCGTCCCTTTTGCCCTGCCAAGCCTCGAAGAGACTCCTGAGGTGTCCCTCGTAACTCGACAGGAGTCCTGACTTCGTTGAACCAACACGAGGGTTGAAGGGCCATCCCCGCCGTAAGTCGAGAATGTACCCCAGGTCCCCGCCGCAACTCGAGAAAAACCATGAGACTTCCCCCTCCAAGCGAGATGAGGCCCGATTCCCCTGCACTGCATGCAGAGCAATTCCGTGAGCCCCCTGAAACATGTCAGGAGCCTCGACTTGCTTGATGGATGTCGAGACAGTCCGCAAAAACACTGTCACAAGTAGAGAGGGACCCTGAGGTCACACCAGCATCATCGCGAAGGAGCTCCATGGGCCCCAAATCAACTCGAGATGAGGCCCGCTTCCCCTGCATTGACTCCAGAGCCATCCCCCGTTCCCCATCAAACACGACCTGAGGCTTGACTCCCTTTAGGCAACTCCAGAGGTTCCCCGAGAACAACGGGCCAGTCTAGAGGAGTACCAAGTTCAGCAGAGCAACTCGAGGACTGCTCCGTGTACCCCAAATTGCCTCGAGATGAGAGCTGATTCCCTGGCTTAGACTCAAGACGTAGGCCACCTTTCCACAAGCCCCTCAAGAGGAGGCTTCTCTCAGCAATAGGTATGAGGGAGGGACCCTGAGATTGCTCCCTCAATGGGCATATACACCGAGAAGCCCTGACTCGAAAGGAGGCCGGGTTTCCTTGCAGTGGCTTGAATACAGTCTAGTCTTTCATCTCACAAGGTGAAGGGATGTCTGCACCACCTGTGGAGTCCCTAGAGAAAGCCCTAGGTCCCCGACTCCTTTCGACGGAATGCCTCACATGCCTCTGACACCTCGAGAGGCACGCAGAGCTCACTGCTTCAAAATTTGACGGAGCCTGACTCCTCTTGAACATTGACAGGAATCCCAGTATCCCTGTGGCTACTGGAAAGGGACCCTGGGTCTCCCGACTCACCTCGAGAAGCGTCCCTTTTGCCCTGCCAAGCCTCGAAGAGACTCCTGAGGTGTCCCTCGTAACTCGACAGGAGTCCTGACTTCGTTGAACAAACACGAGGGTTGAAGGGCCATCCCCGCCGTAAGTCGAGAATGTACCCCAGTCCCCCGCCGCAACTCGAGAAAAACCATGAGACTTCCCCCTCCAAGCGAGATGAGGCCCGATTCCCCTGCACTGCATGCAGAGCAATTCCGTGAGCCCCCTGAAACATGTCAGGAGCCTCGACTTGCTTGATGGATGTCGAGACAGTCCGCAAAAACACTGTCACAAGTAGAGAGGGACCCTGAGGTCACACCAGCATCGCGAAGGAGCTCCATGGGCCCCAAATCAACTCGAGATGAGGCCCGCTTCCCCTGCATTGACTCCAGAGCCATCCCCCGTTCCCCATCAAACACGACCTGAGGCTTGACTCCCTTTAGGCAACTCCAGAGGTTCCCCGAGAACAACGGGCCAAGTCTAGAGGAGTACCAAGTTCAGCAGAGCAACTCGAGGACTGCTCCGTGTACCCCAAATTGCCTCGAGATGAGAGCTGATTCCCTGGCTTAGACTCAAGACGTAGGCCACTTTCCCACAAGCCCCTCAAGAGGAGGCTTCTCTCAGCAATAGGTATGAGGGAGGGACCCTGAGATTGCTGCCTCAATGGGCATATACACCGAGAAAGCCCTGACTCGAAAGGAGGCCGGGTTTCCTTGCAGTGGCTTGAATACAGTCTAGTCTTTCATCTCACAAGGTGAAGGGATGTCTGCACCACCTGTGGAGTCCCTAGAGAAAGCCCTAGGTCCCCGACTCCTTTCGACGGAATGCCTCACATGCCTCTGACACCTCGAGAGGCACGCAGAGCTCACTGCTTCAAAATTTGACGGAGCCTGACTCCTCTTGAACATTGACAGGAATCCCAGTATCCCTGTGGCTACTGGAAAGGGACCCTGGGTCTCCCGACTCACCTCGAGAAGCGTCCCTTTTGCCCTGCCAAGCCTCGAAGAGACTCCTGAGGTGTCCCTCGTAACTCGACAGGAGTCCTGACTTCGTTGAACAAACACGAGGGTTGAAGGGCCATCCCCGCCGTAAGTCGAGAATGTACCCCAGGTCCCCGCCGCAACTCGAGAAAAACCATGAGACTTCCCCCTCCAAGCGAGATGAGGCCCGATTCCCCTGCACTGCATGCAGAGCAATTCCGTGAGCCCCCTGAAACATGTCAGGAGCCTCGACTTGCTTGATGGATGTCGAGACAGTCCGCAAAAACACTGTCACAAGTAGAGAGGGACCCTGAGGTCACACCAGCATCGCGAAGGAGCTCCATGGGCCCCAAATCAACTCGAGATGAGGCCCGCTTCCCCTGCATTGACTCCAGAGCCATCCCCCGTTCCCCATCAAACACGACCTGAGGCTTGACTCCCTTTAGGCAACTCCAGAGGTTCCCCGAGAACAACGGGCCAAGTCTAGAGGAGTACCAAGTTCAGCAGAGCAACTCGAGGACTGCTCCGTGTACCCCAAATTGCCTCGAGATGAGAGCTGATTCCCTGGCTTAGACTCAAGACGTAGGCCACCTTTCCACAAGCCCCTCAAGAGGAGGCTTCTCTCAGCAATAGGTATGAGGGAGGGACCCTGAGATTGCTGCCTCAATGGGCATATACACCGAGAAGCCCTGACTCGAAAGGAGGCCGGGTTTCCTTGCAGTGGCTTGAATACAGTCTAGTCTTTCATCTCACAAGGTGAAGGGATGTCTGCACCACCTGTGGAGTCCCTAGAGAAAGCCCTAGGTCCCCGACTCCTTTCGACGGAATGCCTCACATGCCTCTGACACCTCGAGAGGCACGCAGAGCTCACTGCTTCAAAATTTGACGGAGCCTGACTCCTCTTGAACATTGACAGGAATCCCAGTATCCCTGTGGCTACTGGAAAGGGACCCTGGGTCTCCCGACTCACCTCGAGAAGCGTCCCTTTTGCCCTGCCAAGCCTCGAAGAGACTCCTGAGGTGTCCCTCGTAACTCGACAGGAGTCCTGACTTCGTTGAACAAACACGAGGGTTGAAGGGCCATCCCCGCCGTAAGTCGAGAATGTACCCCAGGTCCCCGCCGCAACTCGAGAAAAACCATGAGACTTCCCCCTCCAAGCGAGATGAGGCCCGATTCCCCTGCACTGCATGCAGAGCAATTCCGTGAGCCCCCTGAAACATGTCAGGAGCCTCGACTTGCTTGATGGATGTCGAGACAGTCCCGCAAAAACACTGTCACAAGTAGAGAGGGACCCTGAGGTCACACCAGCATCGCGAAGGAGCTCCATGGGCCCCAAATCAACTCGAGATGAGGCCCGCTTCCCCTGCATTGACTCCAGAGCCATCCCCCGTTCCCCATCAAACACGACCTGAGGCTTGACTCCCTTTAGGCAACTCCAGAGGTTCCCCGAGAACAACGGGCCAAGTCTAGAGGAGTACCCAAGTTCAGCAGAGCAACTCGAGGACTGCTCCGTGTACCCCAAATTGCCTCGAGATGAGAGCTGATTCCCTGGCTTAGACTCAAGACGTAGGCCACCTTTCCACAAGCCCCTCAAGAGGAGGCTTCTCTCAGCAATAGGTGAGGGAGGGACCCTGAGATTGCTGCCTCAATGGGCATATACACCGAGAAGCCCTGACTCGAAAGGAGGCCGGGTTTTCCTTGCAGTGGCTTGAATACAGTCTAGTCTTTCATCTCACAAGGTGAAGGGATGTCTGCACCACCTGTGGAGTCCCTAGAGAAAGCCCTAGGTCCCCGACTCCTTTCGACGGAATGCCTCACATGCCTCTGACACCTCGAGAGGCACGCAGAGCTCACTGCTTCAAAATTTGACGGAGCCTGACTCCTCTTGAACATTGACAGGAATCCCAGTATCCCTGTGGCTACTGGAAAGGGACCCTGGGTCTCCCGACTCACCTCGAGAAGCGTCCCTTTTGCCCTGCCAAGCCTCGAAGAGACTCCTGAGGTGTCCCTCGTAACTCGACAGGAGTCCTGACTTCGTTGAACAAACACGAGGGTTGAAGGGCCATCCCCCCGTAAGTCGAGAATGTACCCCAGGTCCCCGCCGCAACTCGAGAAAAACCATGAGACTTCCCCCTCCAAGCGAGATGAGGCCCGATTCCCCTGCACTGCATGCAGAGCAATTCCGTGAGCCCCCTGAAACATGTCAGGAGCCTCGACTTGCTTGATGGATGTCGAGACAGTCCGCAAAAACACTGTCACAAGTAGAGGGACCCTGAGGTCACACCAGCATCGCGAAGGAGCTCCATGGGCCCCAAAT
The DNA here is from genome assembly GCA_020976825.1 of Odocoileus hemionus. Classification (NCBI taxonomy): domain Eukaryota; kingdom Metazoa; phylum Chordata; class Mammalia; order Artiodactyla; family Cervidae; genus Odocoileus; species Odocoileus hemionus. The sequence goes on from JAJLRB010001907.1 coordinate 60,253, forward strand.
CAACTCGAGATGAGGCCCGCTTCCCCTGCATTGACTCCAGAGCCATCCCCCGTTTCCCATCAAACACGACCTGAGGCTTGACTCCCTTTAGGCAACTCCAGAGGTTCCCCGAGAAACAACGGGCCAAGTCTAGAGGAGTACCAAGTTCAGCAGAGCAACTCGAGGACTGCTCCGTGTACCCCAAATTGCCTCGAGATGAGAGCTGATTCCCTGGCTTAGACTCAAGACGTAGGCCACCTTTCCACAAGCCCCTCAAGAGGAGGCTTCTCTCAGCAATAGGTATGAGGGAGGGACCCTGAGATTGCTGCCTCAATGGGCATATACACCGAGAAGCCCTGACTCGAAAGGAGGCGGGGGTTTCCTTGCAGTGGCTTGAATACAGTCTAGTCTTTCATCTCACAAGGTGAAGGGATGTCTGCACCACCTGTGGAGTCCCTAGAGAAAGCCCTAGGTCCCCGACTCCTTTCGACGGAATGCCTCACATGCCTCTGACACCTCGAGAGGCACGCAGAGCTCACTGCTTCAAAATTTGACGGAGCCTGACTCCTCTTGAACATTGACAGGAATCCCAGTATCCCTGTGGCTACTGGAAAGGGACCCTGGGTCTCCCGACTCACCTCGAGAAGCGTCCCTTTTGCCCTGCCAAGCCTCGAAGAGACTCCTGAGGTGTCCCTCGTAACTCGACAGGAGTCCTGACTTCGTTGAACAAACACGAGGGTTGAAGGGCCATCCCCGCCGTAAGTCGAGAATGTACCCCAGGTCCCCGCCGCAACTCGAGAAAAACCATGAGACTTCCCCCTCCAAGCGAGATGAGGCCCGATTCCCCTGCACTGCATGCAGAGCAATTCCGTGAGCCCCCTGAAACATGTCAGGAGCCTCGACTTGCTTGATGGATGTCGAGACAGTCCGCAAAAACACTGTCACAAGTAGAGAGGGACCCTGAGGTCACACCAGCATCGCGAAGGAGCTCCATGGGCCCCAAATCAACTCGAGATGAGGCCCGCTTCCCCTGCATTGACTCCAGAGCCATCCCCCGTTCCCCATCAAACACGACCTGAGGCTTGACTCCCTTTAGGCAACTCCAGAGGTTCCCCGAGAACAACGGGCCAAGTCTAGAGGAGTACCAAGTTCAGCAGAGCAACTCGAGGACTGCTCCGTGTACCCCAAATTGCCTCGAGATGAGAGCTGATTCCCTGGCTTAGACTCAAGACGTAGGCCACCTTTCCACAAGCCCCTCAAGAGGAGGCTTCTCTCAGCAATAGGTATGAGGGAGGGGACCCCTGAGATTGCTGCCTCAATGGGCATATACACCGAGAAGCCCTGACTCGAAAGGAGGCCGGGGTTTTCCTTGCAGTGGCTTGAATACAGTCTAGTCTTTCATCTCACAAGGTGAAGGGATGTCTGCACCACCTGTGGAGTCCCTAGAGAAAGCCCTAGGTCCCCGACTCCTTTCGACGGAATGCCTCACATGCCTCTGACACCTCGAGAGGCACGCAGAGCTCACTGCTTCAAAATTTGACGGAGCCTGACTCCTCTTGAACATTGACAGGAATCCCAGTATCCCTGTGGCTACTGGAAAGGGACCCTGGGTCTCCCGACTCACCTCGAGAAGCGTCCCTTTTGCCCTGCCAAGCCTCGAAGAGACTCCTGAGGTGTCCCTCGTAACTCGACAGGAGTCCTGACTTCGTTGAACAAACACGA